>JAUTBQ010129632.1:0-15263 GCA_032361185.1 Lepetodrilus ovalis | reverse complement strand
TTATTTATTTATTTATTTATTTATTTATTTATTTATTTATTTATTTATTTATTTATTTATTTATTTATTTATTTATTGATTTGGGATAAATTTTCGAATGATGTCATTAATCATGATAAAATTTCCGACCTACAAAAGAACCCCATTTTACAGTATTTGACATGTTCTTCAATGAATATTTACAGATCGACAGCAATAGAAGAATGCAGACAGTCCCACGCAAACGACAAACAAGGAATACTCTGATCAAATATGTTCTGGTGTTGTGAAGTGCTCTGTACATGCTCCTCCAACCCACACTCTCCGACTCGGGACTTTTCGCGGCACTGGTTGTGTTCTGTCTACAAACGCCATTCCAATACATCCCTGCACACCCGACTTGCATTATTACACCAAAGGGTCGCACATGTAGTCATGGAGTGTGTCGTGCCTTTCCTGTAACAGGAAGTGCTGTAAACCTCCATTTACGACCCAGACTACAGGTACGATCCTTTCCTGAATCGCTGATCTGTGGACCACTTTGTGTCCACATCAGACAATGCAAGATGTGGGGTTTTGTAGTTTGTTCAACTTCTTGTAGAAATTGGTGTTCAGTGAGCGATGAATTACATTTATTGGGATCGTGACCATGATTTTTGGTCCAGGAATTCATCGAGTGTGATGTCAGGAACATAATTGTTTATATGTCCAATTACTTGACCATTCCAGCAATTTCAATAGAAATTCCATCACTTTGTGATAATTTAATACTTTCATGTCTAACCTACCATGAAATGGCTACTGTGTTCTCTTGATCAGACTATGTATATATATAAAGCATCAGGGGCTCGAAACGTCTGCATTAGCAACATGGTCACAAAAATTACCTAATACTAGATGTAGCCATCTCTTTCAGGCTTGACAATGTCTGGCAGAACGCCGCTGATGTATTTGTTCAGGGGCCGACTTATGTGCATTGGACGTGGCTTAATCGGAGGCCTTAGGCTTGTTTTCCGCTGAAATCATAATTGTCGATAGCCATGCCTGCTCTTTGCAGTTTGCATTGTTACGTTAATAAGTCAAATTTAACCCCTTGAGTGCTCACAATTTAGCATACATCAAGTAACTAACATCAAGTAACAAGGTCATATTCGTTTGTTTACTTGTGTTGTAGTGATGTGTTTGGTTGATTTAAATTTGAAAGCCCTTTAACTTTAATATTGCAACTTAACAATGATTTTAGTTAAATTATCCTCCCTCAGTTTCAAAATTGTATCAGCTCATGTCAAATGTAACTTGTCTTTGATCAGACAAGTTTCATCTTTTGAAAACCATTGTAGATTCATTTGACATGATTTGTAGCATGCTTTTAAAATGGTTTCCTCATCAGTATTTACAACTCTCACATCTGCTGTACTTCTGTTGTTTGATGTAATCATGTTAGTTGTAGTTTATTGGGTAGCTTCTAAAGCTGCCTACTATATGCTTTAACCCTCTCCCTGCTGCAGGCAACCAGAGATGCCCGTAAAGAGCAGTGTTTGTGCCTAACCAGCATGGACTGGGTTAAGAATATGATGTGGAAGTAAGGCCATAGTTATTTGATTCTATTCCCTGCTTTACGGATCCACCGACCCAGTTTGAGAAATAACTTTTTATTTATTTTTATTTTTTGTTATGTTCCGCTAACAGTCTTTTTAACACTGTGATAATAAATAGTGATGGAACAAGTCATATAATTGAACATGATGTGTACTGATTTTTGTAACAATCAATGACAATTATACTGATAATTTATCTTGTATTGTCTGTCAAACAACCATTCATAAACTGCAATTATTATTATTTTTATGTTGAAGGGATCGCAATTAACACTCGCCCGCTCGTCCAAGGGCGAGTAGAAATTCTTAACATTTGTTAATTGTATTGCACCCAACCAACTTGCCAAAATATGAAATTATACTTATTTTTTATTTGTGATCCCCCGGGCCAAAATTATGAGAGAAAAAAAAATTCAGTAAACCATGAAATCGATTAACTATGACCTAATGTATGAGAATATAAGAGTCATGGACCCAAAACCCCACAAGGTCACCAATAGTTAGACCTCATGAGCACAAGTCAACGACATATTAACGAGTATAATATTGTATATTTGTCTAGCTAATATTAATCTTGTCATTATTGGTGGTGTCTATGTCAGAGCTTGCAATTAAAAATTCATTATTTCATTTCATCCACCACACAACGCTCACCAGTCTCCGTTCTCATTTTCTTGACCAACTGAAGCATTAAAAGTAAGCTTAAAACTACATGTTACATTTACTAAATACTGGGTAGGGTAGGTTGGTAGACTCAAAGATTTCATAAGTTGTAAGTAGCCTCAGGTATAATTTTGTTTGACCATTATCTTTGTCAATCATCTGTGATAGTATGCCTTTAGCCTAAGCTGCTCTATTCTCTTTCTAAGACTATGCTATTGTATGCTTGTCATGTATTGATTTGAAGATGGTAAATTTGCATTAAATATCTGCAATGACTTGGCTGATGAGGCTGAAGCTGTCCATACACTTGCGCACCATCAAGAAAATACTGCGACTCCTACTTGTCTTATTTGCAGCCAATTTTGTGCAACCGTGCCTTAGATGCTGAAGACAAATTTGGAATTTGTTATGCAGGATATCGATTCACTATGCTCTTATCTTCTATCAGACCATAGTGCTCTTAGCGATCCTATAGACATGGGGGCCGTGCTCTTACAAGAGCGGTGTGGTCTCACCGTGGATACAAGAGCTTGTAGTTCAAGCTAGAGAGCTTCGTGAAACGACACCCAGGTTTTTATTAGATACTAGGGTATATATGTAATCTTCCAGTTTCTCCCACCAAAGTGACTTTTAGGGCTGATTATTCTGAGTTTCTTGGTAGTGTATAGTTATTCAATCTATGCGCAAAGTTTCACATAATCGATGCCGAGTAATGGTAGTATAGATTTAGTTTCTCTAAGCTGACTGGTTACTATAAAGGCACTACTTTCATCCTAGTTCCCATTCTAAATATTTCACTCAACATTAGGTAAGCTAATCTCAAGTTATTTCAATGACATATTAATTAAGTATGTTCCATAACATCCTGTTACTTTATCATACCACATAAACTGACATTTGCATCAATCGCTAAATTTTTAAGGAATTATTCAATTAATGTTTCTTTGATATTCTAGTACATGTACTACTGAAAATTAATAATTGTCTAATCAATGTCATTTGATATTTTATGTGGATGAATACATAACAGCTAACTGGTATTGCAAAATACTTGGATGTTGTCAATTTTTCATCCTTTATTCAATAATAATTTAAATATTGAATAATTGTAATACCTAGCTTGATATTGCTGGGTTATGTTCCAACTTTCCAATGTACTGTACTAGTATTGTAATACCTAACTTGATATTGCTGGGTTATGTTCCAACTTTCCAATGTACTGTACTAGTATTGCAATACCTAGCTTGATATTGCTGGGTTATGTTCCAACTTTCCAATGTACTGTACTAGTATTGTAATACCTAGCTTGATATTGCTGGGTTATGTTCCAATATTCAATGCACTGTACTAGTAGTATTGCTCAGAGAGGACTACAGATGAAAGAAAGACACAAGTATATTTTGAATTGCCTGTTTGTTTGGTGTTCATCCAATATTACACACTTTCCGTCCATGTTATCTTTTAAGGCGTATTTGTTGTATTTGATGTTACAACTTTCATGATATTGTATATTTCTTGCCATGGCAAATGCTTTTATGATATTAATAACTATCTTACCTACCTGAATCTTTGTCAATTACAAAATTATGGAACCTTAACTTTTCTCGCTGAATTACATTGTCAATTATTTAGGTGTTCACTAACCTAGTGATGGTAAGTGTGGGTTTTGTTCTGGTTGTGAGAAGACTATTTTGCAAAATCAGCTGTGTATGATTTTCTATTTCAAGTTTAAAAACAAAATGGCTGTGATATTGCTTATCATATCTTTGCTAGTCAGAGATAATCTGATGGCTGAGGCTTTGTTATGTTGAATTTCTCAGTGGGAGACAATACAATGGAAGAAATATTTGCTTGAGCCTAAATTTGATGTTTCTATAGTTTCTTTTTGTGCAGATCATCTTTTACCATTATGGATTGTCCTGTAGGACTATCCATGTTTTTCATTATGGCTGTAGTGCACTATGTAGATCTATTTATTTAATTTAAATTTTGTTGTTGTTGTCTTTTGATAAAAAATACAAACGTATGAAAAAATACGAAAATATTGAAAACCAGTGGCACATCCAGAAAATGTAGCTTGTTGCCCAATATATACATATAGGCAAATCAAATGTACAAACTTTCAGGTAAATACATTTGACCCAATGTCACCAAACTGTGGTGCATCTTAAAGTCTACACCAAATACTCAATAATGGTCTGTTTCTAATTCAAATTGTATGTTTTACCCACACACTACTGATATTTGATGCATACATATATTTCGTATGACATGTGTATTTTTGGCTGAGCTTGTATGGTACAAAGGGACGGGTGGTAGAGCAGTAGTAGAATGTTTGGACTTCGAAAACAAAGGTTCCGAGTTCAAATCCCTTCCCTTGAGCCAGGCATCAATTTTCGTGAAAGTTACCTTTCTGATGTGATATTGGTAGGATGCACCATGCGCTGTCTGTAGAGTGGCAATGCAGATATGTATTATTGGTCTTTTAGTACCAACCGGTGCTCACGTGTATACTGAAACATGCAGTGCTACAAATGTTGGTTTCCTCCTGCCCTGAAAGTAGCCGCCTATTGGTGAGATATTCCCGCTGCGACGTAAAGCAATAATTCAATCAAATCCTGCCCTAAACTGATAAGTCATGATAGTGAAAGAATCTTAAACGCGACTCTAAACCCAAATACAAAAACAAATGCACGTTACAATAAGCAGTTTTCATAATTGTCTTGATCACAGATGTACATGTATTATTAGTTAGAATACCCATACATCTACTTCAGAGATGATCAATATGTTTTAAGTTTGGCAAACAATCATATTATGACCCCCAAATATCACTTGCAGTTTCAATATTTTCATCAATTATGAATCTGATATTCAATCAGTTATTTATTTTTTCTGCACCAAAATGTGCATTTGCAATATTTCTACAAAATAAATCTTAGTTGATGGTATTCTATGGAGATGAATGTATACTAGTAGTTGATGTTTCTCGTGTCCTACAAAGGACTGTGAACGAATATCACGATCTTCTCCGTTGCATTGTGATATAATGGACATGAACAAACTAAGGATTATATAGTAAGTTCAAAATATTAATTCTGAATTATGATAAATGCTACCGATAATGTCAAATATCTGCAACCAAATATTGCCTTATTTGTTGTTAATGGTTTATTTTATTTTCGGGATCAGTTTCATCCTAGAAACAAATATCATAGTGTGCCTACTTAATATTCATCGGCATAATGGTTTGTGTTTCAAGGATCGATCAGTATACAGTATGTCCCCTCTTTTCTTTTTTAAAATGTCTCTCAATTTCTTATACTAGTATTTATTATTGTGTCTTGAAAGTATGCATGTTTATTCATGATGTCATCACCATCCTATATATGTATATAATGTTATGAAATAAATACATATATCCAAGCTACTATGTCTAATTTGCTTCTCTTGTTTGTTTAACATTGCATGTCTACGAGATTACGAAACCTTTTGAGTACAATTTTATTCTCAAGCTCAAATTGTGTATGGCGATTTATGAACAAAACCTGGGATTGAGCATTACTTTCATAATGTCTGAAGTCTCTCTGAACACATTTGAGGATGTTAGGTAGGCATAATGCTATAGGAAGACAAATAAAGATACGTTTATCGTCAGATTTTAGCTTCGGATACAGTAATGAACTAAACACGTAGGACTCTTTGGCCTACTAAATCAGTAAATGGTGGAGTAAATTTTCTCTATTTATAATAATAATAATATTCTATTTATATAGCGCCGAGTTTCCAGCTAGGCTGCTCACAGGCGCTTACATATTGTTACCCAGGTCAATGGATGCGTGTGCACTCAATTCCTTCTCAACTCCCTGGGGAGTATACAACCCAAGCTGCCATTTACGGCGCTACAAGGTTATCGTTCACATGTCCATCTCATCCTTCCGGGTACCCATTCTCTGCTGGGTGAACAGAAGCATTTTCGAACTAAGCCACTTGCCTAAAATTGTCCACATTTAAAAAACCACCAAGTAATTATGCCTACTAGAATGTCTCAATAGCTAACAATATTTGAACACAGCATGCTTTGAGAAAAGAGTAAAGGTAACCGGTATACCAGTGCCCATTCTCTGCTGGGTGAACAGAAACATTTTCGAACCTAATCTAATTTACAGGTGACATCACATGCTTTGCGATAATTATATTATTTTAGGCCCTGGCTACCTTACGGGTTTTTTTTTAAAGGTTTAATTTAATTTTATTGTATCGGCAAAGTAGAATCGTGCTGCCGATGTTATGATCACACAGACTGCAATCGAAATGTTTCTATATCAAATTCTAGTAAATTCTTAGAAGGAAATTAGATTACGTATATGCTACGCATCAACTTCAATTATCCCTATTCTATATACTCGCCTCAATATTAGAAGCACAACTATAATTGTGCAAACAATTAATAAATGGCATTCTAAATCTTGCATACGTTAACGGGTTTCAATGGAGAAAACGACCAATTAAAACTCAATTGTACCATTGATTTCACAGCGGTATACCGTTACCGTGGATACGAAATGTTGACACGCACAGGTAGATATATAGATGTTCATGCATTAGACTCGGAACAAATCAATATTTAAGCATTTCTCGTGACACAATATAATTAGGCCTATGTTGATAACTCGGGTGTCGATAATAATTTATTTTGCCTTATATGCCTTCAAAACAGTGATACAACTCGGTATTTAAAGTATAATTACTATTGAATATGCAAGACCACTCATTGCACACACTTTTATTCAATTGTTTTCCATTCATTATCGTTCGTCACTAATGAACTGATGACTAAATGAAAGGTAGAAGTCGGCCTAGTCTATAAAAAAAAAATCGACTTCATTCTCTTTGAAGAATGCATGCATAAATGCACAAAACAATGGTTTAATAACTGTGCGGGCCCCAAATCGACATTAACCTATATTTATCTATAGTTCTCATCCAATATGTAGAGCACTTGGTACTTCCATGCATAGCGGTCTGCAAATGTATGATGTAGGTCTACAAATCAGGGTATCCGTTCACGAGGGCACTCTTATGTACTAAGAGACTGGTAGCGCTCTCTTGGCAGCGTATTCGCTATCTGCAAAGCGAGTGCTATCACTCTCTTAGTGGATAAGGGAGCTTCGTGAAAGGATACCCAGTGCTATTCATTTACAAGCTCCAATAAATTAATAGAAATAGAATTAATTATTATTATTTCATCTTAAAGCATACCTGATACTACTTACGTTTGAACCCAATAGTTATTTACTGATGCACTTATTCCCCAACACTCGATAGTTATCACACATTTCATATTTTATATGAATTAAGGTTACGGAACATTAGTTATCTGGTCTTTGATGCATCAGCTAATCTGTGAAACAAACGTAGTGGTGACGATATTCTTTCGTCGTACAACTTTAGAATTAAGTCCCCTTTGTGATAACTATTGAGTGTTGGGGAATAAGTGCATTAGACAGCGATGCAAACTTACCAATAAAACATAGTACTAGCCCGAATAGTGATACAAATAACAAATAGCCCTTAGGATACCTTTAACATTGGGAGAAATTGCCCGGGCTAGTGGGCTAGTGTTAATTTCCATTCCTGCAATGATTAGTAAATAATAACTTTTGGGTGGCCAAATCAAACATAATTAGTCTCAAATAGAAATTCGTTTGACCATTATCTAAGGTCAACCATCTGATAGTATTCCTTTAAAAGTATAGTATGACGCATATGGTTGACCTATATAACGGGCAAATGAATTTCTATCTGAGACTACTTACGTTTCATGTGTCCACCCAAAAGCCATTTACTATGTACTTAATCCCCAACACTAGACAATTATACAAAAATAATAAAATTATATAAATATTCGAATAAAAGGAGCGTAGCTCTAATTATCTTGTCTTTGGAACATATAACTGCTATAGCTGCCAGATATAAATTTGGTGATATAAAAGTAATGGTAAGTATCACAAATTAATTAATGTAATTTGCATTTATTTACTCAAATATAATGCTACGCGCTCATTGAAATATGTGATTATATGCCTTTAAAGCCATGTGCATCGCAACCATTAAATGAACCATGGTAATAATTCGATGATTTTATGAAACTTCAATTTTGGAGACGATATGAAATATTATGAAGTAATATTTTATGGTCCTTGACGATATACTGCTTGCAAATCTAGAAGCACGCACTAGAAAATAAGAATGTGAAATAGTACCCCCCAAAAAAATAATGTATTCTGAGATGGGTCTCTTCTAACTTTATAATCAGCTGAGTATATTTTATGGTCAAAGTAGCGGGCACCTGCAGATATGAGGTCGTTAACAGGCTAGCAATTCTGCAACTGGACAAATCTGATAATATTCAAGTCGATTATTTATATTGTTTATAAACGACGCATATACAGAGGAATGGTGTTTTAAATATTCAAATATATATTAGGGCATCATAATGGTATGGTAATGATTTTAAACTAGACTTATTAGGCATAATCGGGCTATTTATTTTTAATCGTGAGACCTCAACAGGAATTTATGGATTCAAAACCTACCGTTGTCACCCACATATTTTCTGGATTTGTAACCTCTTAGGGAGTTAAGAAGACACTTTGGCATTTTCAGTAGTAAAACAGAAGACGTATATCTTCATACTATATTAATTTCTCCGTTGTTCAGACTCATTTCCCAAATATGACGCCCCCGAAAAAGTCGCGTTCGTCTGTATCGTCAGTTGAGCGCAAGCGCATTACAGTTATTATGACGTCACGCGAGCACCTGCCAACGGACGGATATACAAAGTTCGATAACTCTCACTGGTAAGAATTGAAAAAGGGGTTGTTTCAAAAGTTCTTTTTGTATCTCATTATATTAGATTAATATACAAAACATGTAACTGACTATAACTTTTAGCAACATCGTATAGTATGACAACAGCATCATTTCATATCATCAGCAAGTGTGTATACCCTATTATAAATAAAAGAATCAATGTTGAAAGTATTATTGATTTGGTCGAAATAACTAGCTGTATCACATTGCCCGTCGGGATATATCTGTATACTAGTATGTTACCGGGAGTTCCCGTGTTTTAGGCCCCTGGCTTAATTACGGAAAATTCCACTTTTGAAACATAATCTTTTAATCCGAAATTAGGCCCAGGGCTTACATTAGGAAGTACCCGTTATATATATTCTCAATAACTGAATGGCACCATTGGGAGAGAATGTGAACAGAAACATTCGGGTGGGCCTAAATACGGGAACTCCCGGTATGAAAGAGCAATAAGCATTAGGCCTATAATCTCCACACACAATCTATAATATCCAATTGTGTTTTCACCAACATAATACAATGAAATAGTTTATTATTTATGTATACATTGGATGTATGAATTCACTTAATCCAGACCTATGGTATTAAATTAACCAAAATATATGTACATGTACCGAGGCAGCTTAAATTAAATCAATGACGCAATCAAATTTCAAATAAATCATTAATGCCGTACACTATCTTTGTAGATATCTAACGATATTAGTAAAGTTCAATTATAGTTCATAGGTCAAAGGTGACATGCATGTGAAGATGTGATTGGATCCTGAAATGTAATAGAAAGGACATTAAATGGTCATGGAGTGATGGATACCATGGACATGCATACCGGACCCAGTAATTAATACACGGGATTGGAAATTATCTCTCCTGTTAACATCCTGGGCCGCGTCACACCTAATAGAGTCATCTTTTAGCTACAGAACTGCAGCTAACAACAGGCTAGCCATGATATAAGTGAAATAACATTTAATACGGTTTTAAACCCCATTTCTAACTAAAATATGCCAACCATACACGGGCATATCGCTAAGTAAACGCATTTATCTGTAAGTCGCATAGAAAGTCAGCAATACAAATATAAAGAAAAATAACTAGCCAGGCCCCGATTTCTCGAAAAAATATATTTTGTGATTTTTCTCAGCTGGTAATTCTCCCATTGACTCAGTGGTGTAATTTGAATCTGGGTTTGACATTTTTTACTCGTTACAAACTCACTCAAGTTACTTTCGATAAATTGGGGCCAAGTCAGCTGGACATGTATTATAGAACTAATGTGATTTCACTTTCATAGGATACAACATTGTATAATACTCTTTCTAACAAAGGATAACAGATCCAAATATATGGTGAACAAAAATATGAAAAACTTTAATAGGTATCTTAGATGGTCTAACTTGAAATCTGCAGACATTACTAGTATGTAATCTAATTGCTATGCCGAATATTAATAGGCATACCAATAAACTGAATTTAGATAATATCAATGTGTAAGTAAATGTAGCACTGCAATACGTGAATTTTCAATCACCAAAGCATTTAGTATACGAGAAAACGTCAATCTGATGCGCCAGGATTTAAATACGACAAAGGGTAAAATAGATAGGCCCCATCCAAACGTAAGACAATGTACAATGTATGTGCATCAAGTCATAGATTATAAAGTCCCTTATCTATCCTAACGTACCAAACGTCACATTAATAACTATGTAATAAATAGATGACGTCATAATGATGACATGACAACAAGATACCAAACATTTTTTTCACGTTGATATCGAGCTGATCAAAGTTAGAGATGACTAATGAAAGCAGTGAAATCCGATTAAATAGGAAAAGTTCAGAAACAGCAAAATACGACATCAAGGTCGAAAAAGACATGCCGGATGTTAAGCCAAATCTTATGGATCTTCAAAATAGTGACCAATACTTGAAGAAGCGGGTCTCCAATGGAACCAGTGACATTGGGGAATGCCTAGGGAACATTTCTGCTGTTCTTTCAGGAGACGGACAACATGACCATACTTCAAGTGTGTCTTCGCCATGTCAAGGCTACGACCTCGTCAACACCAGCAGCATCGACTGGTGTCGTGGCGAGTCGACCAAAGAGTTGCTGCAGCTTGTCAACACGGACCATCCGTACCGGTGCCAGCGTTCAGACGATCTACAGTTCCCGACTAAAAGTAGCAGCTGCTCGTCGATCCCAGACGCAGAGCTCATGCAGGACTTCTTTCTACACACAACCAACATGATTTCATACCAACCAATTGCCGAGCTGGGGTGTCTGCCCGCTCCACAGACAGCGACAACCTTAATCGGATTCGACCACGGGACGTCAGAATCGGTGTTGAATACGGTTACAACCAACCAGTCCGGAAGTCAAGCTATCAATCCATCGCATGTTGAAAGACCGCCTAACGCCGTCTATAAAGGTTCCGAATATGGCCAGGGGAATGCAGTATCTAGACACGTGGCTAATGTCAATGGTACGTCTTCCACACGAGCACAAGTTTCAATTGAGAATTCACCTCAGAAATCAGAACACTGTGGACTTCCTACAGGAGGTACATCAGCATCCGCGGGAACAGCTAATGTCGACAAAGCAGCTGAAGGGAATGGACCTTGCAAAACGATGGACATCAGCCTTCATCAAGGAAAGAGGCCACAATGTACGGAAAAGGCTGACAATAGTACTTCCGGTCCAGACAAACCTGTTGAGGATCGCTCCAATGATAATTCCAGCATATGTTCAGACCAAGTATCGACACCTTCCAAAAGGAATAAATATTGCAAGAAGGGTGAAAGCAGGTGGCAAAAGATGGAATCCGAGAAACATTTGTGGATGTCTGCTTGCAGAGCTCTGTCGGACAAAGTTGAAGAAGATATTATCCTCAATTCTGCCGTCAATTTGATGGTCAAAATGTGGACGGACTATCTAAATTTGACCTTTGAGGAGGTCAGACAACGTGAGATCGAGACGGCACGTGAACTGAATCAATGCGATGAAGTCATTGAAATGCTGGAAGACCGAGGTAGATATGTGTGGCAGATTATTGAAGAAGATATAAAACCTAAAACATATTTTGATGTGGATAATGAAAGTATGCAATTTCTTTGATATCAATGACATTACAAAATACTATTATTCGACGTTTGACGATTTACAGTGTAAATTTATATCCATATTAGTATATTTCTTTTATGAAACGTGCATATATATTTGTAATGTATTAACTTTATATTAAAAGACTTCCACAAATAGCACGTCGCTTGGGTTTTTGATCAACATGTAAAGACATGTATTATACGAGACATAATTATTTTGATCATCGGCGGGAAAACACGACAGAATATGTACTATCAAACAATGAACGATAAATCGGCCAGAGCAAACTAGGATATAGCGTACATGTATGTTTGTTGTCGATATATTTTAACAGATCTGTATTTGCTCTTCATTTTACTAATATTTATTAGCGTTTGATGCCACTGATTGAGGAAATAATTGACTTGCAAAGTGCAATAATGATCTATTATTGCCACTGATTAATACGCATGTTGCCCTTATAACTAGGATTGTGATATTCTATATGTAAATGCTATACTATATAATAGTCAAAGTGATCATGGTTATACCGGTATTAATGAATTGGTGCTTTACGTCGCATCGGGAATATCTCGCCCATATCATGGTTATAACTGGTCTCACTAAATATTGACGTTACCCATAGATAATTTCATATTTTATAATAATTATTTGTCCTGACTAATAATTATATTGTCTTTGATGTATTCATGATATATAAGAGTTATGTCCCCTTGCGTTAATACAAAGAATGATGAAGAACTAAGATTGTTCAGGTTGTTGAAATTGAATTTTGCCTATACCTTATACATGTAACGGTAGAAAGGTTTTTGGAAGTACAAACATGATTATATGTATGTCCAGTGAATGTACTTTGTAGTTGTAGCTCTAAGAACTAGTCAAAAACGGCCATAAATATCTGTGATTGTATGCCCTTAAAGTTAACCTTTCCCACCATTCCAGTGTGTGATGAGGCAGGAGGCTGGTACTTCCACGCGGACCGTTGCTACAATGCCGTCAGGTTTCCTGCAACTGAAGGGGTATCCTGGTTGCAAGTTAGACAACTCTGTCGAGAAGAAGGGGCTGTGATGACCTCCATACGTGATAGGCAGGATGAGGTCTTCCTGCAGCATATTATCCCGTTCAGTGGCAAGTTTCCTCAAATTCACATAGGTGAGCATATTACCCCGTCCAGTGGCAAGATCTCTAATATCTACATTGATGAGCAAAATACCGCGTTATTGGCAAGTTATCTGATATCTATGAAGATGAGCATAATATATCGGCCCAATGGCAAGATCTTTAATATCTACATTGATGAGCAAAATACCGCGTTATTGGCAAGTTATCTGATATCTATGAAGATGAGCATAATATCTCGGCCCAATGGCAAGATCTTTAATATCTACATTGATGAGCAAAATACCGCGTTATTGGCAAGTTTTCTGATATCTATGAAGATGAGCATAATATCTCGGCCCAATGGCAAGATCTTTAATATCTACATTGATGAGCTAAATACCGCGTTATTGGCAAGTTTTCTGATATCTAAATAGGTTAGCAATATATGTCGTTCAGTTGCACATTACCTCATATCTAAGTCAGCAGATTATCACATTTGGTGGCAAGTTTCTTCATATCTACATAGTTGAGCATAATACCGCTTCAGTGGCAGTACTAATCGCAGCAATTCTGATAGTATCCTGTTGCTGTTGTATCGAACGTAGCATGTGCCATGTATTAGTATACGAGATATAGTACGACACTACTTCTGACATTATTTTCAACATGTATACGAGATATAGTACAACACTACTTCTGACATTTCAACGTGTATACGAGATATAGTACAACACTACTTCTGACATTTCAACGTGTATACGAGATATAGGACAACACTACTTCTGACATTTCAACGTGTATACGAGATATAGTGCAACACTACTTCTTATATTTCAACATGTATACGAGATATATGCTGTGTTCGGCAGTGCTGGGAAATTTGATAATTACAAGTTACAGATGCCTGAGATGGTAATTACTACTCGGACGCGTTCGGCTAATTAATTGGGAAACAATAAAACAAATCTGTATCACCATGGTTACTTGGCTGGGTTGAGGTACTGGCTTTTGATTCTAGAGTATTTGTCAGCACTGAATTTAATTATTAGCTTTAATTTGCTTTAAACATGTGAAATGTGAATAAAATACTCCATTTACATGCCGTATTTCTTTCGACTCGGCATTTTGCAAACGCCCTACAAGGTCAATGTCGTGAAGTCGGACTATCGTCACGCTATTTTAGCGACAAGTTAACGAGTAGTATCTACCACTCGGAAGGTGCCTCGAACGCCATTTACGAATCGGAATCTCGTATTTACGGGAAATACGAGCACTACCGAAGGCAGCAATAGTACAACACTACTTCTGATACGTCAACATGTATACGAACATTAGTACGTCACGTATACGAGATATAGTACTACACTACTTCGGATATTTAAACATTTATACAAGGTATAGTAGAACACTATTTATGATATTTCAACCAAAGGAACGTGGAGAAACGTTATCATAGTAACTACGTATCGTTTTAATACGACATAGATTGAATCTGCACGTTAAGATAACATCACTTCAACAAAGTCAAAAGGGTAATTTAGCGAATTTGGAACTAACACCTCGAGCCAGTGTATATCTCAGTTTCTTTGATAAACAATACATTTCAATGAATGAAAGGAAGGGTGTTCATAGACCACTTATCAATGGGTTCAATTTAGGGCTCTGAGTCGTGTCACAAATCTCCAAAATTCAAAACATTCTTACCTAAAACAAATACAATAGTGCTTTTTTTTTCACAATCAAAAGCTCTTTTATAGCTTTTCAAATATTTTGCTGCACAATATTGACAATTATTACACTACGGCATGGATTATCACATGTGTAATAATTGTATTGGATTATTCAACTAGTTGAATATCGATCGCTTTTCCGCTATATATATATAGTTGGAACTTCTTTTCGACTGTGATGACTTTTGTCTGTTAACTACAACGTCA
>JAUTBQ010129522.1:0-15264 GCA_032361185.1 Lepetodrilus ovalis | reverse complement strand
TAATGCATTATTTGAGATTGTGTGGACTTGTATTATTTCAAACCACAGTGTATCATCACTCACATATTGAAAAATATAGCTATGCAGGCTACAAAGAAGTCAACCAAAATTCATCAAGTCTTTTGAAACAGTCACTTTTATCCAGCAACAGCACATGCTGCACGACGTGTTCATACAGGTTGAATGGAACATGATATGTGCGTGATAAACCAGCCGGAGAGCGAGCATGTTCACGAAGCGCACTTGAAATGAGTGCTGTATTTTAAGTCAGATTACATCCTCGTAACAGCCAATTCGTGAAAAGCACTATCCTCGGACATTCTTTTTCACGAATCGTCTGTTACTAGGATGTTATCCTATACTTAAAGGTACATGTCTTGATCTACCATATTAATAAGAGGTGTGAAAGAGACAGAGAGAAAAGAGAGAAGGAGGGGTAGAGGTGGATGGGAGGAAGAAGAAAGGGAAAGAGTTTGGAGTTCAACCATACTGGATAGCATAGCATCAGAAATTCAAACAAGAAATCTACTTTCATAGGAAAGGAATACCTTCCAATAAAACAATCACTGTTCATTATATAAGCAGACAGAACTAGAAACACCTGTTAACTAGCAGCTATCACACAGAATTGCTTCCCAAAATCAACCATGAAAATAAATTTTGGACCATGTCAAAACAAAACAGACTTCCCACTTCCTGCCACTGGGAGTGAGCACCAGATGGTCCAACTTTCCCCCTGCTCCATTAGCTATCAACGAAGCATGACATTCGCACCAGTGGCTGTCTTTGACTTGCAGTAGTCAAACTTCTATTTCTCTTTCTGTGATGTGTTTTGCATACTTGCATGCATTCCTGACAGCTAGCATTCTCAGATAGTGATCTACCTTGGAAGAAATAACATACAAATTCCCTCTCTCAAGAGAAAGTAATGTTCTTCGGTAACATTAAAGCGGTGTATTGTTAGAAATTAAGTTCTGTTCTGGAAAGGATGAGTTTCTGTTTAATTAGCTTTTGGAATGTTAAAGTTACAGTATTATCCATCATATTTGTAGTGATTGGTTACCTTGAAACTGTCTATTTGTAAATACTAGTTATTTTCTCCTACATTTCATATGCAATGTACAGCACTACATCTGAAATGAACATGATACAAGTATTAATGATCATGTAGAATAACACAAATAAAATGTTGACACAATTTAGACTATCTAAATATTTGTAATACTGTGTACCTCATGTGAATCGTGTTCGATAAGAACAAATGAGTGACTGTTAATGGAGTCTATCATCCTGCAGTGGAATCTTTCCCCCATTTGTGACGCCAATATGAACAAAGAAACCCAATGAAAAAATATTTTCGATATATTAAATTTCAATAATCAGCACATAATTGTGTTCTCAACTTCCTCAGATAAACAGTTCCAAATCCCCTGTTAGAGCATTTCTTACTCCACAGCTAAATGCCGTTCTGGGGTTGCAGACTTTAATCTTGTACATGTCTGGTGTTGATTTTCGTGCATGTCGATAAAGAACAGCACATTCAACTTCCTAAAAGCCGATATACACACCGTCAGCAATCTTTAGCATTGTCACTTGCCGTGTAAACCTATACTTCAGCACTAGAAGCCTGCTATGCCAGCATAGGTCATATTTCCATGGCTGAAGAGTGGCCCCCATGATCAATTTCAATCTCGTACATTTCAGTGATCAATTTCACTTTTCTTGTAATAAGACCCCCCATGTCTGACTGCTTCCTCACAAAACTGGTTCTCTGTTGGAACGCACTGCTGCTACTGCTGGTCATTTACTACATGCACAAATTAGACCGGTACCGAGTCTGTTTCTAACTGCTTCTGACCAGATGGTTTTAAAATGTAATCTGGAATGCTAATCAATCTTTGAATCCTTCACCAGTTAAGAAAACCTCACTGACAGCTTTACACACAGGAGCAACTC
The DNA here is from genome assembly GCA_032361185.1 of Lepetodrilus ovalis. Taxonomy (NCBI): domain Eukaryota; kingdom Metazoa; phylum Mollusca; class Gastropoda; order Lepetellida; family Lepetodrilidae; genus Lepetodrilus; species Lepetodrilus ovalis. The sequence goes on along the minus strand of JAUTBQ010129522.1, from coordinate 13,308 downwards.
AATACAGGGCAGAGATTTCTCATATCTGAGTGGCCGAATTACTTACAAATAGGTGTGCTAAAGGTGGAGCATCCATTTCAAAGAAGTCTGCGTTAACTTGATACTGCATGTCGAAAGGAATCATAATTACTGACCACTGATCAAGCACTCAAATGTGTTGTCTGCCTCGCAAAATAAACACATTATTCTACTTCTGTCGCTACAGTACTTCATGTTTAGAAGGCTTATCCATTATACCAAGACATTTGAGAATGCAGACACATCAAACATTGAATACTTTATGGAGATGCATTGTATTACACATGTAGTTTGTAGCGATAATACATATTTTGGGCTGGTGATGGTAATGTCATTATGAATAATTCAATTTAGGACGTAATATTCGGTCCATATGCAACACATTGCCTGATTGCCTGTATATTCTATGTGATCTGGTAACTTCTAACCATTAGCAGATAATCATTAAACATAAAAGTAATACCTCCCATCTTGTTCATTACAAACACTAACGCCAGATGCTGTTTTTAGACAAATATAATACGTGGCCACCCCACCCACACATGCAGGCTCGGTAATACAGTTAGCTGCATGCTTCTATTTTTTAGTTATGTATGTAGATGGCAGCCCTTTGATCAAGCTCAACAGGATATTATGGAACATATGAGTGGCTATGTGAAGCACATTTAATTTCTCAACCTTCACTTTATTCCTAGGGAAAATACTTGCTAAAATCGAGATAATTTGCATAATAAATAGCCTCTTGGAAAACTATTTAACTTTAATTTAAAAAATTCAACTTAATTATCGACCAACTACATGCAAATCATATATCTCATCAAAATTCTATGCTGTAAATTCTTTCTACATAGAAACCCATCCAAAAGTTAGTAATAAATACCAGGCTCAAAGCCAATAATGTGAAAGATATTTCAAAATGTCAAAAAAATATTCTGAAGAATAAAAGCGATAAAGGATGATAACTACTAATCTAGAGTGGGTTAACTTCAGCATTAACTTTATTAAATAAAATGGAGTTTACCAACCTAAGGAGTGAGGATCTAAGAATTGTTCCTCATACCACACCACCCTACCTCCAGCTGCCCTTATCCTTATCCCTGCAAGTAGCAACCCCACATCCCACCTCCATCCCCCACCTCCACCACATGTATCCACCCTGTCTGCTGGGTAAACACAGCCCAGCTCCACCGAGCACCTATAGGCCTACGCTTCAGTGCCTCCCCCTGATAATGATCTCGTACATCTGAATGCACACGGATGTGGACAAACTTGTGCAAATGCATCCACGACTGATTAAGTAGAACTGTTTATGTTTTCTCAGAGCAAACATCAACAGTGGCGCAACATCTGACTGGTATTTAATGGCCAGACCTGCTTGCTGCTTGATGTGAATACCACGTGACAAAATATGAGCTGGCAAATTTACGACAGTCTTGGAATAGGTAAATTGGTCAACGGGTGTCAATGGCTGCCAGATATAGCAGGATTATCCGTGTACATAGACTGTTATCAGCAGGTGCCCATCAAAAAACATTACTCTTGATTGCAACTGGATGTTTTTGCTTTCTTTTTCATGTTGATGTGGAGGCCCACTGGGGTGACAGAATCAGAGAGGTGTAAAGATAGACCAGAGATAAGAAACTGGATCAGGGAGAAAGAAAAATGGATAGATAAAATAACGGAAAGGGTTGACATAAAAACAAAAGATACGATAAGTAATCTCAACTGTCGGATATAATAGATAAAATATCACCACACAATAGCTATTATTTAACATATCAAGTGACATTTTAATCAATAACACATGCACAATTTTTACTTTTAAGTTATTTCACACGGAAAAAGTTTGCTTGTTAATGCGAATAAAGCACGAGAATAGTGAGACAGAAATCCTTCAGGATTTAGGACTCCACACACTGCTAGAGCCACACAGCTGCCTTCTCGTGTAGGAAACACCACAACTCTAAGGTAGCGCTAACTCCAGCCTTAGCCTAGTGTAGCCAATTAGAACAGGAATCAAAATTCCAACTTTAGTATTAATTTAGCCAATGATTGCCGTTGGAGCAGGAACCTTTATTAACTCTAACCTTATATGGTTAGGGTAGTCAATGGCTAAGATATGAAAAAGAACCGTAACTCCAGTTTTAGCCGCAGTATAGCCAATGATTGCTGTTGCAGCAGGAACCTTTATTAACTCTAACTTTACGGTTAGGGTAGCCAATGGTTAAGATAAAAAAAAAGGACCTGTAACTCCAGTCTTAGTCACAGTATAGCCAATGATTAAGGCTGGAGCATGTTCTCTAGAGTTCGTACAGGAGAGCTGTGGTCAGCCAGGCTTCTACAGAGACTGTGACTGCTTGGAACTGCTTGGAACCATCTGGACCAAGACAGCCAGGACATGAGTGATGCGACTTACCGGCGATGGAGTACCAGATCCTGTCGGTGTTCTCGTCCTCAGCGGACACCATCTCCACCAGCTGACCGATGAGCTCGTTCTCGGACACGGACACGGAGTACTGGCTCTGGGCGAAGACGGGTGCTTGTAGAGCAGAGCGAGGCCGCGCCACCACCATGATGGTCAGCTTGATGGTGGCCTTCCTCTGAGGCGTCCCTCCATCCATAGCCTTCACCTGAACAACAAAAAATTCATGATTCATAAAAGCAAAAAGGGCTTGTTTTTTTTGTTCGTTATTCTGCCATTTGCATTAAACAAATAGATAAGATGTAACAAAGAAAAAGGCAGGTTCTGTTATCTAAACAACATATATATTGCATTAAAAACTGACAGTTCTATCTGGATCAGGTTTCTTCCAGCAGAAAGATGGTATCACTTCTCGAAGCTCTCGTACCTATAAGACCATAAGTACTCTTGTAGTGTTCTTTAATAATTGGCGATAGTGCTATTACGATAGCACTATGGTCTCCTAGTGGACATGAGAGCTTCAAGAAACTCCATGTAGCAATGCAAATTCCAGAAGACCATGGAAGAAATCCTTCAAAGCACTTAAGCTCCAGCACTGAAGCAGAAGCTCCAGAACTGTCAGCAAAACATCAAGGACAGAAACAGAAGGTACAGAACTGAAGCAGAAGCTCCAGCACTGTAAGCAAAACATCGAGGATTGAAACAGAAGGTCCAGAACTGTCAGTAGAAGCTACAGCAGTACCTGCAGTTTGTGGACTCTGCCTTTGATGAGGTCCCTGGTGGAGTAGACCATCCCTGTGTGTGGATCCACTCGGAACTGGGTCTGCCCACTGCCCCGCTGTGACTTGATGGTGTAGGTCAACTTGGCATTCTGACCCTCGTCCTTGTCCTGGGCCACCAGTCGATACACAGGGATGTCCGAGTCTCCTCGCGGACTCTCCATGACATGGATGGATGGAGACTTGTCGGCGAACTGGGGACGGTTGTCATTCTCGTCCAGGACTTTGATGACAACTCTGGTTGTGGAGGACAGAGGCCGGTGGTTGTCATTGTCAGATATTGTCACCTGAAACAGAGAGGGAACTTTGAATGCAATGGAGGTTATTCAAAGATCTAGATAGCTCTAAGTATGAACTCCTCTTTTTCTGAAGCAATAACAATGACTGATTCCTTTTGAATTAAATATACATGTACTTGTTTATTTTCTTATGTTACAAGTAGGCTTTAAACATTTTATACCCAGTATGGGTATTGTTTCTCAAAGCTCTCGTATACTCGACCATAGCACTCTCATAAGTGCATGATCGCCATGTATTAGAGATCGCTACGAGAGTGCTTATGGTCTTGTAGTAGATAAGAGAGCTTCAATAAAGGATACCTCGATCTGATTAGCATTTACAACCACATGCATGTACATACACCATTTTCACTTCACCATACAATTCATTTATTCAAGTTCTTGAAATAAAATATAACAAAACAAAATCGTAAATTCTATTTAATTAGGTCAATACTATGAAAGTTATTTAAATATCCCAACAATCCACATATATTGTTTCACTGACAGTAATAGTCACACTTTGTTATGATATCACAGTAACATTTAGCGGTAAATATTGGGAAAAATGAAATCCGTTACATGCATTTTAGAACCTAAGTTTTACAGCAATAACAAAAAGTTCCATTATGCCAGATTGTCATTGTTAACGTATAATCACTAGACTTATCTAACATTGACTATGATATAGGTCATGCCCCATCAAGCATGTCAATATAAATAACAAGCACCTGTACTGTAGGCACTCTATGTACTAATATCCATTAGCATTATAAACTTGTCTAATCCACTCGTGCGTTGAAGCAGAAAATTTGCCTCTTCTTATTAACCACCCACTCGAGAGACCAGAAAACTGCAACTTAATAAACCTTTACCGCTCTTTTGTTTATTGCGGATTGTTTTCTCAACGCGATCAACTCACTGGGTGTCAATAATATCATGAATATTGGAAATCATTGAACATCTGCTGTGTGCCACCAACCAGCTTATAGTGTGTTCCGTGCTCTGACACCGCCACAAGTGAATTCAATCTGCCGGGACACTAACTATATTCTGGCTAGGAGTGTGTGGATCAATTAAAGCAAAACCACAGCTAGTGTCGACATTACTGCCACTTACAGACCATTACATCGTATCGACTGGCCAGAAGGCAGTGAGCCAATGACAGATATAGACCACCAAAGATTACTTAAGCTTTGGGAGATACTGTCATTATATTATTGACCAAGGAGCAATGCATATTTTAGTCTTATCCAATCTCTTCTTGCTATTACAATACTTTAACCCTCTCCCTGCTGGATTAGGCACAGACCCGGCTCCTTAACAAATCTCAGGTTGCCTTTAGCTTGGAGAGAGTTCAAGAATGATTATTTTGGTATCAGAGGAGAATTTTGGTACAGTTCCCCCTTGATATAACACGGTTTTATGCACCGCAGATTCGGATATAAGACAGTGTCAGACGTGGATACTATTTTTATTTTCATTATTTCGCTGTAATATCGTATAAGGCGGGTACTATAACGCAGGGGTGTATGTCATTGACCCCCAACTTCAACATTATATCCAGGGGACACTGCATATCAAAGATGTGCGTGATCCTTGCATTCAAACAGAACACATTTATCCTTTGCTGATCAATTATTTCAAAGGTGCATGTACATGTAAAATGCATCAGATATCAATGAATACCCTAAGCTCAAAGAATGTATAATCAATTCTTCTGCATGCTCTCTCATAACTAATTATCTTTTTTTTTACACTGGTACATGTTTCAATGAAATACTTAATAAACAATTACTGTCAATAAAGAACACTATCACTGCACCAGTGGTGGACAGATGCCGTATAGACTGATGCCATGGACATAGATGTAGATTTCACATGTACATATCACTGACAGGCTGCACATCTTCCTGTAGCATTCCCTCACTGACAGACACCTGTCAACAACAGCTTGCAAAGTCACAAACTTGCTAAGTACATCGCTAAATCATTCTGCCAGGAGAACAGAACACTTATAGTGTTCACCTTAGCCACAGTCCAGCATGCAGATAGACAGATATACACCAGGAATACATATAGGTAAAATAATAGGCATAAATATATTCAATTTTATTTTTACAGATGAGCTCAAATGTGCTGAATCATTGCCCATAGATTCTATTTCCAGATGCACATATAATGCACTGTAGTTGTTTCACATTGGGATACTAAGAATTCAGATACAGGAATGTGACAAGGATAATGCATCAAATAATTCCAAAACACGTTTATAGTGTGGGATGTGATAAACTACATTTATTCTATGGAATATTGGGTCACAATAATTTGACATTGCTATAAGAAAATATTTTTTAAATTCATTTCATGCTTGTGTATAGGTGAACTAGAGTCTGCTCGTTGTACATGTCTGGTCCATTCTCGACAAAACTTCTACTAGTATTTTCAAAATGAATACTTGCCAGTAATTGTGTAGGGAAAGATTGTAGAATAGAATCATACTAAATGAATACTCAGTGAATTTCTCAGTATAATCATAAATATAAAGACGTGGAGGTTATATCACGCTTGCTTAAATACACTTTCATATCATTGATTGATTGCATTATTGCTTTATGTCGCATGGGAATATTTCACCCATAGGCGACAAGTTTCATATCAAAGGTGTAGTTCCTGCCCATTGTTATTGAACACCTATTCTGTACGACCACACAAAGTCTGTTCTACAAACTGTCAATTACACAAGTCCACTTTGATATCAACAACAGTCTAAGCTAGTAACTCCCAAAGGAGCGACTGAAATGTCTTTGATAAATGTAAATTTAGGTAACATTTTTCTTTCCAAACATATTAGAACATGACAGGGTCTCAACTAAGGTCAGTATCAAACACTCTGCAAACACGTCAGTGGACCTCTATACCTATAAACCCTGTTTGTTTTCATCAAATAAGAGAACATCAAATGGCTTCTAGAAAATAAATTATTACTACAAAGAGGTAGGGGCACAGTAAGCCACCCTGGCATGTCATAGTAAGATAGCACTTTCAAAGGAACAAGCGGCCTACATGCAATCCAGGTTCAAGAATGGCTACAAGCAAACCATGGTTTTATCTTTGTAGATGTATTGATTGCAAACATTGATAAAAAGTGGCTCAAATTATAAGTAATATTATCCTTTTGCACATAAACATAGCTGTCCAATATTGCAAATAAGCATATGTAAAATAAATTTAAAAATTGCATCAGTACTTAAATGAATCATGTAACTTGAATGAATCATATAAGAATGTAAAACGCTAATTTTCTCACAAATACTTAATTCTTAAAAAAGAATAAAGGTTTTTGTGAAAATGTCACTAAACCTTCATGTACCCCCACCCCAAAACACGCATTCTGTTTAATCAGCCTCTACTTTAGTCGATAAGCGTATTCACAGTTTACAGTCACTAACAGTAAAAACAGTAAACATAAGTAAGTCTCCTGTGTGCCCTCTAGTAGGCTAGTAGTGAAGGATGTCAGGGGATTGGCCCCTGGCCCAAGTCGAAGGTCAAACGACGCACCGCTGATCAAAGGAGATGCCTCAGGCTGCATTTCCAGGGGTGAGGTGTGTTTTGGGAGGTGACCACAACATCTCCTCCGCCTCAGCAGCTCCACCTCACCTGCTCGCAGCCCCAGGCATGTTTATTTGTGTACATTCTGGACAACTGGGTCACTCTGTTCATACACACAGAGTCAATTTCATGAGAATTGACATGGGATTAAATTTCACGGTTGACCTTGTTTCGTCAACTGCTCTACAGACTCATTGAAATAGAAGCATATCAGTGATCTATTAGTATTAGAAGTACATTGAGTGACAAATATACCTGTATGAAGCTTTTCAATATTGGTATATGTATAATGAACATTAGTATTAGAAGTACATTGAGTGACAAATATACCTGTATGAAGCTTTTCAATATCGGTATATGTATAATGAACATGTTTTACAAAACAATCCAATTATCTTTCTATTTATATTAATACTGCTGCAATAATATAGAACTATTTCATATAATAACAATATACAACATGATAAGTGATCATATTTATTTGAAATATATTCATGAGTTTGTCTAATCAACGCGACTCATGTACCGGACCTATCCTTGTTACCAACAAGAATTAACCGACTAAACGAGCACATGGTTTTCAAATAAAGCTGTCACAAATCCCAGGCATGATGGAGACTAATCCCAAACTCGGTGACCTCATGATGAATGATCACTTTAACTGTTGTTATCTGATGGTCAAGCCTCTCCAAACTGACCACGGCCAATCACTGACCAATACCGCAATCCGCAGGGATCAATCTCTTAAGTCCACTAGGGGGCGCCCTATTGTCTACCTTGGTGTCCGAAACCAAAACATGCAGAAGTGATTAAGGTGTATCACTTGTCATATATCTAAAGGTGTCTTGAGTATATTGTTTTTGAAATTCCTGCCAATTTTCACAACCACAAACAAATCCAGACCTCCCTGTCCCAATCCTCCATTCCTGGCCATCTCTAACCATGTCTACACCCACTGGCATTAGTATCTCATTTTTGATAACGGAGAGAGATTTAACATTAATTTACCATTCATTGAATTCTTAAGTATGTCTACTATGATAGTGAGAGTATACAGGAAACACAGTTTCATGCAAGGAAGCACTTAATTTACTTTGTCGTGCAAGTTTAATAATTCAATTTCCTTAACCAGATCTCATGTTGAAATGATTAAGTATCAACATTTTCATACAAAACTAGCATGCATTCCTTTAGCATTCAAATAATGTAAAAAATTACATTTAATAAAATAGTTTGCTGAATGTTACAGCAAACCTCAGAGTACTGGCAGGTACTGACAGACCAAGGATTTGCAAAATTATTTGCATATACAATATCATTCAAAACCAATGCATAGAAAACAGCGACTGACCTGTTAACATAGATACTGCAAGACTATACAGAGAACTAGTCATTAATCTTCCAAGACTGATCACATCTCAAGGCTGATAACTACGGAACTATGGCTCCATAGGAAGCAATCACTGAACCATTATATCATGAATGACAAGGATTAAGCTAATCTGCTACCAGTGCGTCACCTAATCTCGATGATCTGTGTCTAGTGCAAACATTACCAATACCCGTCTCGCCGATGAGGAAATACAATATCACAACAAAATAGCATTAATATCAGACTTGAAGTTTTTAGCCAAGGTAAATGTCACATTTCGAGTTACAGTAATAGTCAAGATAGAAGCCAATTTCTAAAGTTACATTAAAAAAATACAAATATGTTCCTAGTCAAGTTCTCAGCTTACATGGTTTTGAAAAAAGTCAAGTTCTCAGTCAAGGTAAAAGTCAAGGTAAATGTCAAGGTAACAGTCATGGTAATAACTGGTGTGATTCAGTCACGCTGAAACATCGAGGACTTTCAACAGACTTGTGATGTATGCCTGCTACACTGCTACTCTACCAGTGTCTGTTTATCTTCTGCAACCTTTACAACCAGTGGTAAACTACAACATGTACACAAACAACAAACATCTGAGACTCAGAGATGAAGAATGGATTTTCCAGAACTGTTTTCAACACGCAGCGTAATTCTTCTTTTCTTGTGTATAAACCACAAGGTTTCCCTTTCAGCATCCACACACGCAGTGGTGTGTCGAGATCGTTAATATCTCGTCTGTCATTTGTCCAGAACACCAGTAGTGCCAGAACGGTTATTCCGGTCCACCTCTTGGACCATGAAGCTCACGGCCATTAATTCCATAAGCAACCGCAGTGTTATGCCTACACGCCAGCCTCCCAATATCCTCTGTACACGCTCCAGGAACCTCGGGACTACAAACACTTCCAGGAAGCGTTGCATGCAAACAGCAAACATATGCAAATGAGGAAAACATGGAAGCTTTATTAACCAATTTCCTCAGCTTAATGTTTTCCCGAGATACGCCATGCTGATAGTTGTGTGTTTTACAGAAGAAGTCCCCAATTAAGTCGCTCTGTTGCACATATTTCCTTCTTAGAAAAACATGGAATAAAACACAAATTTCCTGACACCTGCAAAAGTATGGGCGATATATCTCTCCAAGTTAGATCGATCACAATACCTGCTCTGTCGGGCACCTGCAGTTGGCTTCAGCAATAAGAAGGTTAAGAGACACAAGTGCAGGCTATGCCATAGCAAGGTCATTGAGCTGCACCAGGAGACAGATCCCAGTGTCCTAACCGCCACATACAGAACTATGCCTGTATTCGCGAAACTTCCTAAGTTCTAAGAATTTGCCAAACTGGTTTTCTTCTTATGTTAATTTGTGAGTAAATCTTTTCTCACTAAGAAGTTTGCAAGTTACGAAATTTTGAGAATACGGCCCCTGGTCGTTTCTCTGCCAGTACTCCCTCAGAACATCCAAGTTTCGAATCAATGTGGATTACCACAAGGATATTATTCAGCAATACCAACATCATTTTCCCAGACCCACAGTCAGAGACCCATGGCCAGACCCACGCCCTCACTCACATCACCAACACATACACATCCAGCCATCCCAAGGAACAATACTCCAACATGTACAAACTTAGTGATGCTCATGCTTATTTATATTGTCAATTATTACATACGGTAGCATATTCAAGTTTAAGCAAATAGAAATACCATTTACTAATTTAGCATTACACTTCCATTGACCTTCTTTTCTTCTGTTAATGAATGAATTGTATATATCTGCTACTTGATTTATTTGTAATAGTGAGAATATGCTAAAAGCATGATAGAGAATATAGGCCTATATATCTGTAGAGTATCAGAGAAAAAAAAAGTCAAAATTCAGCATATATTGTTTGCTGCCTATAACCAGGGGTAGAATATATACTAAGACACAGAGGTCAACATCAAGAGGGAGGTAAGTGTTCTTGATGACCTTCAAAGCACAAACACCATGGCGACGTATTACCATGGCGATGTATTACCGTGGTGACCAGTTATCTGGGGACAGTGGAGACATAGATGACCCCTGGAGCTGTATTAGAATATTACAACATGGTGTCAGATAAAGATTCCCCGGGCAAAATGTATGCGATATCTCTCGTCGGCTAATTAGTCTCACTTCAAACAAATCAGGTGGTTCAAATTTTCACACAATCAGCATCTCCCAGATAAGAAATAATCACCACCATGTTAAATAACACTTTCTGTATTGGATATTCATATATATATTTTTGAATAGATGCATATTAAAGAAAGATGATGTTTAATTACCTTGGTAAACACCCTTCCAGCCATGGGTTTATTTCATCAGAAAGTAAAGACAGGCAACTGGTAATAATTAATGTTTGATAACTTCATGTCATTTGTAATTGTAGTAACTGTCAATATTTATTTTCACTATATAATTGAAATGATAATCCTATTGTCAGAACTCATGCTGGTTTCTGAGATACCATTTCTCCACAAACAGTAGAAGTCTGGAATAATAAGCATGTACTGTTTGGTCTGGAGAATATTAGTATCTGGAACACAGAAGAGCAAATATAATATATTAGTCTGGTCGATAGGACAATCTCACCCGTGATGGCCTTAGTAATTACTATTGTTAGGCTTGATTAAAATCTGTCACGACTGAGACCAATCAATTTAGTTCATAAATATATTGCATTTTTCTGGTTATGAGAGGAAAATGAGCACAGCTTTCACTGACAAGGAATAGACTTGTACCAAAATGATTCAGCTAAGCCAAAATAGTATTCTCTGCCAACAGCTACATGCACTAAGTTCTTTTGCAGCTATCTAAATGTTATAGACATGCACTTTGGTGAGTTAGGTAAAGATCCATGAAATGCAACTCAAGTTGTTCAAAAAGCAAAGCGAATTCCAAATGTTTTTGTTCAAAAGAAGAAAACATTAAGTAAACATCCAAAAGCTTCATGTTTTGTAAGATTTTCTGAAAATGCCATATAGTCAGTAGTAGAAACAGAGTTTTATTCTGGGTGTAAACATAAGATACTACCGGTCAAGTCAAATATGGAAATATATTTTTATCCATGCATATTAATAAAAAGAAAAGATGAATAGAATGCAAATTACCTACTTTTGTGCTATGTCAATTGAAATTTGAATTAAACTATCCTTTCTTCTCAAATGCAACTGATCAATTTTCTTCAAGGTTATAACTGTTTACAAATAAGAAAAATAAATTTTAAAAAACGTACACAGCACCTGTTTGCACCTGTTTGCACCTGTTAGTATGCAGAGTGAAATCAACAACTCATTTGATTGACACGTCCATGTCTACTCTTCGGACAACTCTTTTAGCAAGTGCTACCTTTGGTTAGAGTTCAATCAAACACCAGCAAAATCACCTGTCTGTTTTCTGCCACTCAAGAAAGTGATTGAAATTCGAAAAAAAAATACATCTTGGGGTGCAATGATGAATCCCATTTGCTATAGACTGAAAGTATGTACCTATTGTTCAAAAAGGACAATAGTACATTACCCAGTAGACTAATTGCTATTACTACTAGATACACACAAATTTCAATATTTTGTAATCTTAAAGTTCTTTTTAATATTTTGCACCAGCTATGGGTCCTGTTTGATTTGCAATCGAGGGTGGAGTGTGGGAGCATGAAAAGCAAATCTGATTGGTCAGTAAGCACCAAAACTGGTTTTACAAACTTGAGACGATTTGCTTTTCATGCACCCACACTCCACCCTCGATTGCCAATCAAATACGACCATGGTTATAACATACCAAAAGTAACTGAATAGAATAAAATGCTCTTTGTTTATTAAATTATAAAGATTCAATTATGTTAATTATCCACATTTCAGGGGATACACAAAACGAAGAACATTAACATTTTACATCTAGCTGAAACTCTCTTTTTCCAGGACACATTGAATGGATTTAGGGGGCTGAGAGTAGTTGACAAAAGTGGGAGCTCGTTTTTCTCCTATGATCAGCCATTCTGTGATGAGACCATGTCCCTAACACGATTAACAACGCCTAAGCCGAGATGAAAATAGATCTCTTTCACGCCAGATGAGAAATCTCAGTTTCATAACCATGAAGTAAGCTGATCCTAACCAGCGTAGCCCTGCACTGAACGCTGTGTGACAAACCCACGCAAAGTGCTATTGAAAATACACGAGAACTGTGAAGTGGATGATGTATTGAAGCCAAATCTAGCGATACAGTAATGTGAGGACCTTACAGAGATATATCGCCAGCCAAACATCTGGAAAGCAGGTGACGGAATACCATTGAAATTCATTAAAATTTACGGTGGCGGGATCAGGTGGAAGTTTATTAGACTCCAAGCAAGTGTGAGAAGTGTCAGTTTTCACTGACTGTAGGGGGCAGGGCAGGGAGTAACACAGGGAGTAACGCACTGTAACACACTGTAACACACCCAGCACTAGCTGCTGCTGTCTAGGTGTATATGTGCAGGAACTTTAACACAAGCCTATCTCCAGTCACACAGCGCTAGAGCTGAAGAGGTCTGTACTGAGCCGGAGAGATGTCTGAGACTACTGCTGCTGCTGCTCCCATATTTCTCTGTGAGATACTCACTACCTCTCTTTACTTTCTATCAAACAGCCCTAAAATATCAGATATGCCTATCTTGTTCTAGTTTACTTTTCTCTCTCTTGATCCAATACTTGTACAAAATACTCCTTGGAGCTATACTCTCTCTCTCTCTCTCTCCCTCTCTCCCTCCCTCTCTCTCTCCCTCCCCCTCTCTCTCTCTCTCTCTCTCTCTCTCTCTCTCTCTC
>JAUTBQ010129411.1:3355-15266 GCA_032361185.1 Lepetodrilus ovalis | reverse complement strand
AAAGTGCTTGCTTCCCTTGCTATGGGCAAAAGCTACGCAACAGTATCCAGACTAGAACCAACTGATGATCTACTCCCCTACCTTGACTATTACATGGGCAAGATAGAGAGAGACTTTGGTTCTGGTTTGGGGATAGACGAAGAGGTAAAGTTCCTGCAAATGATAGAATCGGTTGAGGGTGGAAATGCATACATCATGGAATACCAGGGGATAGTCAAACAGATGATATTCTTGAGAAAAGAAATGGAATATCTATTGACCAATGCTATAATGATGACACGAGGAAAAACCTTCTATCCATTTATCTACATTATGAATAAGTATATCGACCTATCAAGACTTGGATTTGCTCCAAATGATATGCAAGTAGATAAGATGATTTATGGCGTATGCACAAAAGAAAGTATATACACTCATCAGATGCTACCAAATAAAATACCACTATTCTTTGATAAGGATAAGATCCTCAAGCTTGCATCATATGTGCCAGTAAAATATAAAGTGAACTACAATGAGTAGTAGTAAGAGGAAAATAGACGCATGGTATAGCCATGCATCCATACCGTCCGAGTACGACGATAAGTTTCTTTCAAGATATGCTCTTGCCAAATCAAGAGTGGACAATGAATGGCAGGAATCTCCTCCAATACTAAAGTATGAGTTCAAGAGATCAAATAGAAACTTCAGTGGACCATATAGGTTTGCTGAAGGTAGCTTTGGAATGAAAAAGAAAAAGTATTTCCTTGGTATGCCATCCATAAAAGACATAACCGCAACCAATGCAGACAATAGCCAAATAGAGGCATACATAAATTCAGAAGACATATTGATCTCTCAGTCAACAGGTTCGTTGATTACTACATCAATAGAATATACTGCACTCGATGGGCATGATATCACTCCTAAGATGACCTACATCAACTACAATACAAAGAGACACTATATCCTACCTGGAGAATATGAAGCAAGTGATCAGAGTGGAAATATACTCGTAGCAAAAAGAGTAAACATTAAATACACGATAGAAGATACGGATAAGATAAAAGAAAGGAGATGGCTTACAGTAGACCATCCAACCGACCAACTGGTTCTTGATTATGATTGTGGAAGAATAGAGACATGGAACACTCCTCCAGAGTTCAAGATAGAACATGTATACGACTTCGATGAAGCAACTCTTGCAAGAGAGGAAGAGTTGTGGACACCAGACTATACTGGACCAGCAGAAATAACTGCAACATCTACACTCTTTTTAGCCATGAGAGCAGAATACCTTTCAGAGAATGCAACCCAATATAGGTACAAGACAACGGCACAGTCGATACAAACAAAAGATGGAGTGGACCTAAAGACACAAAGCAACATAGTTACTCAAAATATAGATAAACTAGATCCATCGTTACAATATATATATGTATTGTATTCTATCACTATAGAAGGTCAGACAATACTAAGAACCATGCTAATATCATCTGCACATGTAAACATACCAGCAGAAATACCGATAAATATAAGGTCAATGCCAGTAGTTCCAATCATGAAGAACACACAAGCATATACACTTAGACCTGGTTCTGAAGTTAGTGATATAAGAAAGATGATAGAGTTATATGGAAGGGACTATAAGGACATAGATGGCTTCACAACAGGTGACTTCTACTCTAATGCGATAGATGGATACAATAAGCTAATAGCGAAGAAAGAGAACACAAGAGATGCCTACATAACGGCACACAATCCGACACCAGCTGAAATAGATAAGATGAACGCAAACATACAGGAGATAAAAGATAAGAGGGATGATCTTGTGGCTCTGCAAGCTGGAGACGATGGTCCAAACTACATAAAAGAACTGGAAGACTCTACTCTGTGGGTAGGAGTAAACCCACTGATTCCATACTCCTACTTTGAAGAGTTTAGGAGTAAATATTTATATCATATGTTCAATACTCTTGAGGACGTATTGTCGCATCATGGTACGGGGAATAAGGATCGTGGGTTTACGGTAAAAGAAGAGGACTTTAACACACGATATACATACAGTATTGAAAGAACCAATGTTAATGGTAAGTATACTGCTGGTGAAGACTATGAGAGAAAAATAAAGCTTGGGGATGGTACATACGATATTATTCGTGGAAGAGTAATGAGGAATGGTGCATACTACCACAGGACAGAAGAGGTAGTAATATCGGCAGACAAGAAGAAATATATACTGCATATATACAATCAGCATAAGACGAATTATACATATATAAAAATCTACGACATGAAGACTGAAATAAAAATAGAGAAGCAAGGGATGCTCGTAAACAAGATAGCATTTTTTGGCGAAATGATGGATGGGGTAGACGAGTACGATCCAATTTCTGGAAAGGTACTATTGCCAATATTCATAGAGTCTGGAATCAAACTCGGATCGATAGACAGAGCAAATCTAATAAGAACCTCAGTAACAATTACGGGATATTCTGCAAAGATAACAATCATTAAATGGTATCAGCGTGGAATATTTCAAATATTGCTATTTATTCTTATTGTTATAATATCCATATATTTTGGTCCAGAAACACTTGATCTCATGACAATAATAAATACACTTGCGGTCACAATGATAAGGGCTTTTGTCATCAAGATAATTGCCAAGGTGCTGGAAATATTTGGTATTGAAATAGCAGTATTACTACTTATAATATATGCACTATATACTGGCGACTTCAGTGATGTTCTTGACATGTCAAATTCTATTATGGATAATTACTTCCAGGGAGAAATATCTGATCTTCAAAAAGAAGCAGAAAGGATGGAGGCAATACAAGATGAGAACTATCATAAGATCAAGGAATTCAGAGATGAGGTAACTAAATTCAAGAAGGAACATCTATCTGGATTAAACACGCAAGAACTTCTTGAGGTGCAATCAGACTATAAACAAGAAGATGATGGTATAATACAACTACAGATTTATTCTCCAGATACCTTTTTCTTCGCGAAACTAGGTAACGTAATGTATGAGCAGGCAACAATCACAACAGATGTCGAACACATGAAATCAACCAAGTCACTTCAGATACAAACAATTAAATAACACCAAAAGGAAAAACATATTGGCGGAAGAGTAACAGATATCACAAACACTGGAACAGCGAGTAGGGTAAGTGCATTGCAGTTCATGAATGGAACACAGCCAACAATATCAATGGCAAAACCAACTACTTCAATTACTAAGCCAACTGCTGCACCAAAGGCGAAGGTCAGTTCATCTGCATCTGCTAAAACTGATATGAAAACTAAGGACCTAAAAGGTGAAACCAATTGGGCAAATGTTGGACTCGGATTATTACAGATGGGCTTAAGCTTCTATGGACAAATGCAGCAAGTCAAGCAAATGAAAGAAAGCAATAGACTAAAAGGAATAGAGGTTGGCAATGTAGCTAAGCAAAACATTTTCCAAAGTGATTTGACACTACAGGCACTCAATAGTAAGCAAGCAGACAAGGGGTCTCTCGCCTTAGCATTCAATGATGGTGCAGATGTGAAATTTAGAAGTGACTATAGCGGATATGACGAGAAGCTAAACCTACAGTTAGCAGATGGTTCTGAAGTTGGAACAACATACAATGCATCTGAAAATGAAGCACTAAACTCTAACCTTGCAGAAATAGCAGCACGAAATGAAGCAGTAGGAAAGAAGGTGGAAAGAACTGCTGAGAAAAAAGATGCTCCACCAGTAGAGAAGAAGAAAGAGAAAGCTAAACCAGCAGATGACTCAAAGGAGTAGAGCATGGGAACAAAAGATATAGCACAAATCCTTGGAGGTCTTAGATTCCAGGGGTACAATACATCACTACAGAAAGCACCAAACCTTAACTTCGACAGCACCATAAAGGGACTAGATATAGTCCTAAAAGAAGTCACTGGAGAAGCAGGTAAAGAGAGAGCCTATACAGCAGAAAAAAGAAAGCTAGAGCTAGAGCTAATGAGAGCACGACTCAAGAAGTCATCTGGTTCTGGTGGTAAAGGCGTAAAGAAAGGTGGACGAGGAGGAAGAAGAGGAAGTGGTAGAAAAAGTAGGGCTTCAAGAAGGAAAGCATTAACAATAGAAAAGAAAGCACAGCAGGCAAAAGCTTCATTTAATGCAAAGCAATACATACTGAGCAAGCAAGCTGCATCAAGAGATAAATACATGACGGCAACAGACAAGCTCATGAAGAAAATGAAGGGAATAGATACCAGCACTGCGGAAGGACGTGCATCTGCTGAGGTGATAAAACAACAAGTAATAAGACTAGACAAGAGCAAGAACAAAATATCTAAATATTATGACAGGGCACTTGTCAATGCAGAAGCAATAAAGAACCAGAGGAAGTCTACAAAAACAGTTAAAGACATAGAGAAATACATGAATAGACTTTCAGCAATGGAAGACGGAACGAATATGAAAGACAATGTTGATCATGGTATTGAGTCTGTAAATGAAAAGCATCTAATGAAACAACTAAAGCATAGAGCAGGAAAAGTAAGTCTTGATTATAAGAAGAAGCAAAAATCGTTTGAGTCCAATAAGGCAAAAAGCTTATCCGCGATAAAGAAAAGCCTAAGCGAAAAAGCAAAAATACAAAAAAAATTGGATCACCAAATAATCGTAGCTGAAAGAAGAGTAAATGCAGCTGGTGCAATAGAGTCACTTCCGCCAGAAAAAAGAGTTGGAATATGGGGGTCTTCTGACCCAAGGGCAGATGCCTTTAGAAGAAAATATGGAAATGGACAAAAAAGACAAGAGAGTCCAGACATAAAAGAATCATTGCTGGTAAGACTTGAGTCACTAAAAATGAACAAAAGTAAAGTAGACAATGAATTAGGCAAATTGCTAATTGATGAAAAGTCATTGGCGGACAAGACTTTTTCATTCGACAAAGAAAGTGATCTTGCAAAAACAATGGATCAAATGAAACAGATAAACTTCTCCTCTGGACAAACTCCACTTGCACAGGAAGATGAGGACACAGTTAAAGATCAAATGCGTAGTAACCTTGTTGATATGTTCGATGATGATAAGTTGGTTGCTGGAGAGAGTGGACAATTGAGTAAGATATTTGGCGATGATGATGTAAAGATATCTGGAATAGATCGCTCAAATGAAATAACTACAAGCTCACTTGTCGATGAATTTAACGCAGGAAAATACAATGAGACTGGCAACGATTCTACTGAAATGCCATCCGCTAAAAGCCTTAG
Organism: Lepetodrilus ovalis; assembly: GCA_032361185.1. Taxonomy (NCBI): domain Eukaryota; kingdom Metazoa; phylum Mollusca; class Gastropoda; order Lepetellida; family Lepetodrilidae; genus Lepetodrilus; species Lepetodrilus ovalis. Next base: position 10,028 of record JAUTBQ010129411.1, on the reverse strand, counting down.
CTTAGAACCACTTCAGGATCCAGTTGTACTAGATGACGAAACAGAAGAAGGATAATAATGGCTGATTTACTATTTGACGAAGAAGAATCGAATGAATTCTTGCAAGAGATGGAAGATAGTGTAGAAACATCCAATGATAATGGCAGAGTTACATATCTCAATCTCGATGAATTCTTGCCAGAAGAAAAACGTGGCAAAGGAAAGAGAAGACCAACAAAAGAAGAGCAATCATTTGGTTCTATCTCACAGATGCAAGAAGATGGGTTATCATTTGATGACATAGCATCCTCTATGTCCCCAGAAGATGACAAGACCAAGCAAAGAGAAAAGCTAAATAAGACACTTTTGAAGATGGCAGGAAATCAAGATGCAGATATATTAACAGATGAGCAAATATCTGCACAAGATTTACTAAGACAAGAAGAGAATCAAGTTGTTGACCAAATACATTCATTCTCCACTGGTTCTATAAAGACAGCCAAAAAAGAAGATAATGATGTTACCAAGGCAATGAAGAGTACAACATATGATATATTGAGTTTCTTGGGAGTCGACAATAAGGCAGTATTAAAAGGTCTACAAATAAATGAGAAGATGGATGATGGATCAATAGTATCCGTATCTCCACAAAATGTAGACTATGATTTCTTTGGCAAGAATATAAGTGAACTGAAAGATAGGTTTGATATAGATGGCGATAAGGATGTCACGCTTGACGAGATCCATCAACTGCTTACAGTCGAAGAGCAAGAAGCACAAGGTATGGGTGATGGCTTTGTCTATATTGCGAATATGGCAACTGGACGAAAAGATAGATTTGGTAATGAAATATTTATGCAAAAAGTTGGACGCACAGACAAGAGTCCATATGAGAGAAATCAAGAACTACTAAAGCTAAACAAAAAGAACCATATTGTTGCTGCATACAATGTAACCAACTCAGCTAGAATGGAAAGTGATATTCATAAGTTGCTTACCACTGGTGGTCACAGAGTAGTTGGATTCGGAAATCAATCGTGGAATGCATTTGCAGACAGCACAGGAGATACTCCAGCGAAGAGAAAAGGAAAGGTAGACAAGAAGACTGGAAAGGCTATAAAGCCATTTACTGGTCAAACTGAACTGTATTTCTTTGACGACATAACAGAGCGAGCCTCTTCTGGTAAAATAAAACTCATGACGCAATCAGGTGATTCTGTAGAAGTTCGTGCCACTGACCCAAGATATCAGACTGCATTAAGAAACAAGGTAGAGGACAATGCAAGAAGACTAGCAGCGTATACCGACTATAAAGAAAAGGGTACATTCAATAGATTTGGTAGATCACTACTAAAGGGATTCTCAAATATCGCAGGAGAGATTATAGCGTTACCTGCAAACATAGACAATGCTGTCGGTGGAGATCCTTGGCTTCCAGAAGTTGTAAGTAATGTAATGCTTGGTGCCCAAGCAGTAATTAGTGGTCTTGGTGACAGTCTGGTAAACCCAGAAGTATCACAACGAGCATGGTTAAAGATCAAAGATGGATACGACAACAACAACGGATACGATATATTCTCTGGAATGGTAGAAGGATCTACATCTGTAACTGGAGAATCAATCGGTTATTATGTCCCAGAGATAGCAGCAGCAATCTTTACCAGCGGAGGAAGCCTTGCAGCTACAGCAGCAGAAGCTGGAGGAAAGAGAACAGTATTGCAGATGGCTAAAGGTGCAGCATCTGGAGTTACTACGATGAACAAGCATCAACTAGCAGCATTTGGTTCTTCTGTGCTTGCACAATCAGCAGAAAGAGCTCAGGCAAGAAAAGACCTTACTGGAAAGAATGTTACGCCAGAAGAGTTCGTGGCAATAATGGCTGGCGAGACGACAGTCGGAATGCTAGAAAGAGGTCTAGTAAAGTTCCACTTCGGTAAAGTAGATGACCTTGCAAAAGCAAATGATGGGCTATTGACGATAGCTGCAAAAGAGGCACTGGATGGTCTAACGCCAGAGTATAAAGCTAAAGCAATAATGACAGCCGTTGGTAAACTAAGTACAGGAATAAAGAAAGTCGGGATACATGGTGGTGCGGAAGCAGCTGAGGAAATATATACTGAAGTAGCAAGGATCTTTATGGAGCAATACGGAACGCCAGGCAAGATGACAATGGCAAGTTTAATGACTCCAGACAATATTGAAAGAACCGTGCAAGGTGGAGTATTTGGATTCTCTGCTGGTGCAACAATGCATATGGCTATGAGCACACCAAAAGTAATCCCTGCAATGCGTAACAGATGGGCTGTCTCTGGCATGAAGAAAGACCTTGAGGTACAGGAGGCTCAATACTCAGCACTCAATGTACTTAATTCAGTATCTGAGAAGAAGGTAGCAGAAGCTACAGCAAAACAGATGCAAAGTGTAGTTGAGGACATTAGGGGCAAGACTGACGAAGAGGGACTTTCTAAAATAAATGAATTCCTAGCGAATGTAGACAAGTCAAATCCTTTGTATGAACAACTGTCTGCATTGTCAGCAAAGGTTTCACAGGTTCAATCAAAGAACGACAAAGACAAAAGCTATATGGAGTTAGAGGAGTTAAAAAGGACAAGAGACAAACTCAAGATTGAACTAGAGAAAGAAAGCGATCCTATACTCAAGAAAGATATAGAAACAGAATATGAACAAATTGCAAAAAGTATTTCTTCGCTTACGGAGAAGCGAACTTCAATAATAGATAACCAATTTAATAAGATTAGCGAATTTGATATTAAAACATTGTCTGAAATAGATCTTAATGATATATCTGATGCACAATTACCAAAATTGGCTATTGCTATAGGACTAGATGCAGATGTAACCAGAGTTGACATTGAAAATAAAATAGCAAAAGATATAGAACGTAAGGACATAGGATCTCTTGGAAAATATGTAGATGCAGTGACAATACATGGCGGAACAGATGTATACAATAATGCAAAAAAAACTATTGAGAAGTATGCAACTACACTTAAAGCAATGGTTCCTTCATACGATAGTGCCGTTAATGAAAAAAGACAGGTGCTTAATAAGTATTTTGGAGAGATAAACCCAGCTGGTTTGGATATGCAGATAGCTGCAACGCAAAAAGATATTACCAAAATGGAACATGATGGCTCTTCTCCGAAGAAAATAGGCAAGGTGAAGAAGTTACTAGATAAACTTACGAGTATGAGAGACAGAATCAGTCGTAGTCCATACGAAACGGTAAACCTTGGCATAAACTCAGAGAGAAAATTTGATGATATCATCAATGAGATGGAAACGCTCCTTACGTTAGTTGACTCTGATGCTGCTGCATTTGAGTTGCTTGGTAGGATACTTGGTGGCGGAGCCATAGCAACTGGTCTTGAAGGCGACATACACAAAGAGGCGAAGAAAAGATTCGAGGAAAAACTCAAGGATCTATTATCAGATAAGGTTATGAGAAGTGGTGAGATATCTCCAGTGGAGAAAGCATACCTTGAGAAAACAATAGAATCCTTTGTTGACTCACATGTCATGATGTCAATTGCAAACACAGAAAGTAAAACAACTGAAAATAGTGACACTGAAATAAAAAAAGAACCAGTTGTTGTTGGTACGGTAGAGGAAGTAAAGAAGTCTGAAGATAGTAAAAACAATACAAAGAAACCCACAAGTCAAATGACAGAAGAGACAAAAGAAGAAGAAGATATACTTACACCAAGAGTAGAAGAGTCAGCCGAAGAGATAGCTATCGGAGAGACTGATCTACAAGAAGAGTCATGGGCTGACAACTCACAATTTGAAGATAACTGCTAAAAGGAAAATGTATGGCAAAATGTGCGAAGATAAAACCTGGTATATATCCGATAGAACTAGACAAGAAATCAGATGAATATATGTTCGACTGGACAAGAGCTAAAGACAATATATTTGATCTGTTCTCTGAGGTAAAGGGTGACATTGTAAGAATTATAGTCGGAGAAGACACCACTGGTTCTTCAAATCCTATTATGGATCAGTCAAAGAATGCATTCATTACCCAAGTTACAAATCTTATCGGCAGGACTGGGGATCAGTCGGCATTACAGCACATAGCAGATATTGGCGGAAACACTGACGTGAAAGGATTTAAGGATACAATAGATAGTATCCTGTCCGATGGAGACAAAGTTAAGGATATGGCGAAAATATTAAATGTGAAAGAAGACAGAGTTACATTTGAGCTACTTTCAGCCATGCTTGCTCACGGTATCACAAAGGTGGATGATGCTATCAAGCAGACACAAGACATCGTTGAAAAGAATATCGATAGCATCAAGGAGATGCCAAACACAACACAGAAAGATATTGATGCTTTCAAGGATAGACTTGAGCGTAAATCAATTGCAAAGGCACTGGGAAGAGCAGTATATTATTCACAAGGTATGAGATACGTCGGAGATCCCGTTCATACAGATGAGGTATATTCTGATGTTGGAAATAGAGTTCTTGAGCTTATGGCATATGTGGGTCTTGTAAATACCAAAAATGAGTCTGGGACAGTCCTGAAAGGAACCATTGTAAATAATGGTAGATGGGATAATAAGACTGGGAAAAAGCTTGCTGGAACAACAACGTTATTCAGGGAAATAATAACTCTTCCAATAGAGTGGCAGGGTGTGTATATCACAGATATGAAGAATACATCAACTGCAATAACTAAACTGACTGCACCAAGAACAATGAGGCATGGGCTTATAGAACCAGTAGAGTTTACTAGGGCAGACACAAGAGACTCAGCTTCAAGAGAAGGAGTGCTTGAGAAGGTCAACACTATACAGAAGCGACCATACATGACATTTGGAAACGATAGAGCGAATGGAGCACTTGATGCCATACTAGAAAAAGTATATAAGTCTGGGATATCAGAGGAAGAGTTCCTAGACAACCCACATGGTTCTATACGAAGAATAGGTGCAAATGAAAAGAGTAGAGGAATAACGAATGGATTATATGAGTCTATTATGGGAGAACCATATAGGACTGAAGGATTAGACTCTAGCTATGATGATCCAACGCTAAGCAGAGACTCAGATATAGGAAAGCGAATAGCTAGGCAAAGACAAATTGTTGACTTCATCCACTTCTATGAATTACTGAAGTATGATCAAGAAGCTAAAGCTCAAGAGTTGTATCCTAAATTCATTACATCAATAAATGATAGAATGACAATGATGCAAACACTTGGCAACTACCAGGAGTCAAAATTTATTAGATATTATATTCGAGCATTAGAGCCAACAACCATCACTGGTTCTGACAAGAAGTCTACTGCACTATTTATATCTACACTAATGGATGAAATGGGATACGACGGAACCGTCTATGAATATATTGTTGAACTAAAATCAAAAGAAGAATGGATCAATAAGACCAATGAATCAACTTTTGATTTTCTCAACAAGTTTGCAATAGATAATTTTTATGATCCAGTAAAAAAGGGTCAATCTGTTACGCAGGCACAGATGTATATGGATTGGATGCAAGATGTTGCAGAGGCTTTTGATATCGTCGACGGAAAACCAGTACAGATGAGGGATATTAATACTGATATACTTATGCCACTTGATGCAACAGCATCTGGTGTTGTTATTATGCTTACGCAACTCATTGGTGAGACTAAAGCATACGATACACTGAAGCAGCTTGGAATGACCAATGTCGAACACACGGATGAAGTAAAAGAGTTTTCTGATGTTTACAATATTCTCTCCTCAAGAATACAGGAATTCACAGATACGGATTCCGAATCACTGAATGCAGATGATACTGTTGCGAAAGAAATATTGAATATAGTGATAACGGATATCTATGGAGGGAATACAAGAAACTTCTCAAAGATGCCTACCATGACAAACAACTATGGACAGTTAGAAGATAATACAGCCAAGGATCTTGCAATAGATGTAGCCAAGAATATATATAGTAAGTATATGAATGAAGCGAATGGAAGGAAAAAGATTGTAGATATGGTTGTGAAGTATGGAAAAAGATCTGATTCCAGAAAAGTGATGGCGATGAATCCAGAGCAACTCCTTGAAGAGTTGACCTTTGTAATGAGGAATACTATTGGCGAGAAGACAATATCTTTCCTCGACCAAACATTCACTGGAGAGCATGGCATATTTGGCGAATATATATCCACAATGAATGAGACATTTACTCAACTGGAGAATATACGAAACATGTCTGGTGATACATATAAGTATATAGGTATGGCTTCACCTCTAGACCTACACGCAGTTCTTGAGACAAAGAAGCTATCACTAGACTGGTTCTCCAATGTTGCTACAAGGGAAGAACAGTTTGAAATTTATGCTGAAGTTAGAAGAAGAATGGAAAAGCAATTTGAATTCACGGAAGTAGACAGTAGTGGCAAAGAAATATTGGTCAATAGATATGCACCAAATAAAAAATCACTACGAGTCCTAATGAATCACCAGCTTGATGCAGGAATAGGGATAGAGACTATATATGATGTGTTATCAAGAAATCCAGAATACAAGAACCAAGTGTTATTTATTCATGATGATATCAGAGTTGATCCTTCTATTGCTGTGGATATGAAACAAGAGTACCATGATAAAACTTTTGCATTCGCAAGGGATGTTGATCATAGGACTTTATTAAGTCTTGAGCTTGAGTTCGC
>JAUTBQ010129300.1:0-15266 GCA_032361185.1 Lepetodrilus ovalis | reverse complement strand
TCTCTCTCTCTCTCTCTCTCTCTCTCTCTCTCTCTCTCTCTCTCTCTCTCTCTCTCTCTCTCTCTCTCTCTCTTCGTTTTGAAAATATAAACATCGTGTACATGTGTACGTTTGTGAACAATAAAAAAATTAAATTAAAATAGAAACGCTTACAAAAAAACTAATGAAATGGTATACATACACTGATACAGCAGTATACAATATAGGAGTATATACAATATAGGAGTATAAAACGGGATCTCGTTTCTTGTTGACATTATTTGGTTAACTGAAGCGATGTCCAAATATCTGAGCGTAAGTAATGCATAAATTGATAACAGTAGTTCATGAATCACGATGGCATAACAATATCTGTGTTTACTCTCGTTGATATAATCAGTAACATAAATAAACATTCTGAAATAGATAATATCTTAGTAGTCATAGTAAAACGTATTTGCAGAAGCGCCATTAAAATGCCTTTGAAGGTGTGATAGAGGCCTCAACTTTCCGATTAATGCACGAAACGCCTAACCATTTCTTTATTGATTATTCCTAAGCCAATCAAAGCATCCGAGTAAGTCAGCTGGTCAATGATCTTTTTATAGCAACGACGTATATGGCAATGTCATAGACAGTCTGCATTCCAGACATAGCAAACCACTACGAAGAAAGTCCGTAGTGCGCAAAACATGTTTATTTTTTTTACTATGCCAAAGTTACAAAAACTCTAATGCAAAGGAAAGATTAGAATGACCGTAGTTTTCTTAACTAGTTCGTGCAAGTTCAGAGCAGTTGAAGATTGTAAATACGTTTAATTGTGGAAAATATGGTACCACCTTTGTAAATTCTCCCTAGTAGTCACTTGGCAGCCTGCCAGCAGCTGTTGATTTGTTTATTTTTACTTTCCCGCGCCTTGCCAACGGCCACTTCACATAGCTGGGTTCAAAACGTCCGCATAAAGATATAGTTCCATCATGTTTTAATTCTAAAAAATGCAACTGTACCTCCTTTTTCTTTGAGATGCCTTAGTTTCAATGAGAATATCTATTTTACATCTCATGGTGTAGTTTATTAATCTCGAAAACCTACAGTTTTAGCCAGACAGACCCCACAGAGCTCGGTATCTGTTTGGTGTGAATCGGCCAGCACAGCTGTTTCCCGCCAATTATTACTCATTCTGCTTGCGTATCGCAGGGTTCGACTGTCTTACAACCGTAAATATTCTCGTATTTTGAGGATAATTCTGAGTGAATCTTCGTATTGGTGGTCAAGATGGCGTTATATTCACGGAGTCATGATAGACGAAGGATTATGGAAGAAATTCGCATTCGTGAAATGGATATTGCAGCAGCAATCGGAAAGTAAGTAGTAGTAGTGTGGCCTTACACATGTTTTACGTTATAAACATTGACGTACACACGCATGGTCGAATCTTGTTTTGGACATTCTCGCTTTGCTAAAGCATTTTATGCATAAAAAAATACATGTCGTGACTCTAGCAACTTGCATGCATCATAAATGACTATTTAGAAGTGTGTAGTTGATGTTGTTTGTTTTTAAACGGCGATCGAAGCGGGCATCGGCGAGCGGAGCACATGATCGCCATTACAAACAAAGACCCATTCACCATGTCGGACCGCGCGGTTTAGCTGGTAGCGTGGTTTGCTGGGTTGTTCACCTCCATTTGTCTATGTTTTGTGCAGTATTTAGCGTCTGATGTGTTTTAGGTTAGGTTATGGGTGTGATTCACAAACACTTAATACTGACATTAGTGTAAATGTTTGTAATGTTGCGATCAGCTGATCTCGTGGCGTGTGTTTGGGTCTGTTGACAGACAGACTGTTTGAAGAGTTTGGCGGCCATGCGCATGACTATCAGCTGGGCGACATTTTTTCGCCAGCCTGCGAACTAAACTATTTCTAGTTGGTGGGATAATTATTTTTGTGATTTTTATTTTTGCGGTTTGTTTATTTTTGTGTAAGTTCTACTGATGTTTACAATCTAGACCTATCGGCTATCCTTGATTTGTTATTCTCCTTGTCATGTGGTTTGGGTTCAGAAATTGAGTCGGCCTGTCACTCGTCAGCTGATTGTCATATTAATGTCAAGCCGGTCTCTGTTATTTGAGTGTTTTTTTTTTCATTTTGATTACTTCGGAACTTTTTTTCCCTTTCTGTATTTGCTTGTTTATTTTTATTTGATATTTTTTGTATTTTTCTTAATTGCTTTCTGGTAATTTATATAAATAATTATGTTAAAGTTATCCGGTTTTATTTTCTTCCACTTTTAACCCCACCTTCGATTTTATTTTAGCTAACAAAAACATTTGTTTTCATTTTATTATTCATCCGCGTTGTGCTCTTCTATTTTCACAGTTTTGTTTCATAATCATATGAAGCAAACTTGTTCTGTATTCAGATTAGGTCTAGATATTTTCCTTTGATGTTTTTGATAATCGCGAAATAGCATTTGTAAATTTTGAATATAAACAAACAAACAATCACAAATAGCTTGAATTGAAATTATTCGACAGAACACAACTTGATAAGGCAATCAAGATCGTGTTGATTAGCCAGCACTATATTGAGAAGCGGGCATGTTTGTCACGAGGTGTTTTTGGATCGTTGCCAAAACTCTGTCATCGCGACATTCTTGTTAGTTTACTTGCTGTTGATATGTTTAATGAATCTGAGCTTTAATTCCTTGAAGCAGCGTTATATATATTCACACATACACAAACCAATGTGTAAGATAATACGTCACCTGGTGTAGGCTAAAGGAACAGTCAGTCTGGACACAAAACCATGCCTTCACTTGGCATGGTGCCAGAACGTTTGGCCGCAACTTGTTGGCAGACTGCCAAGCGCCATTTCGTGCAGACTGGCTAGACCAGACCTAAGATCGATAATTCTTTATCGATCTAGTGCTACTCGAATGGGATTACTTCGTTCATATGGGGTGGGGGGGTGACTATTTTTATAGGCAAACATGAAGTGTACTTTTACTAATTTTATTGTTGTTTCCATTTTAGGATAATAATGGAGGCCATGTAAAAAATACATCATTTAGATATAAGTTTTCACAATATTATAGGCTATATTGTATACTTAATTATCCAATTTCTAAAGATATTTTTTTTTAATAGAGTTTTACTTATTTGACAATGTGGTTTACATCATTATGTTGATATAACCCCCTTCGAAAATTACCGCTGGAAACTTACTGGTCCGAATATAATGATATAAATAATTAATGTTTACGAATAAACATGAGTTTCTACTGGCCCTTAGGATACCTTTAGCATTGGGAGAAATGGTCGGGTCAGCGGTAATTTCGAACACTGCGCCTTCCCTTTAAAAAAAATATATATGTATTCATACACGGTTTTGTTTGTTTACTAGTGCATTGCACATTGTTGTACTTGAAATGGGGACTGTTTTTGGACATGTCAACATTGTTATTGATCTGTCTACATCAGTATATTTTCTTTAAACAGTGTAGTACTTAATACAATGTTTAAAACCATTTGAACATTGTTGCATCTGAATAGTACAAGCTCTATATTGTGTTATAAACAAGGTAGTACATAATTAGTAAACTTTATTACATCTTTTTACAATGTTGACATAGTGTACCTAGTCTAGATACAATTGCGCTATAGTAGTATTTTACAGCTGTTAGTAGTAATATTTATAGTGAATCTGAAAATACATTCAGTTCTGGCAATTTTTCACATGACAAGATTAAGATAAATTCTGATGTTTATTCCAGACAGCGACCATGTTCACCAAAAGGCCATGTGGAGAGTGAGAAACGAGTCCGTCGAGAGATCGCTAACAGCAATGAACGCCGCCGTATGCAGAGTATCAACGCTGGTTTCCAGTCATTGCGGACCCTCATCCCACACCACAATGGCGAAAAACTCAGCAAGGTGACAATGAACTTATTCATCTATTAATCGAGTCACTCACCTGTGTCCAAAGTCATTTATTGCATTAGTGGAGACGAATTAACTACCTGTATGTAGTGTAGATCGTGCGATGGACTCGTGTACACTGGTAGTCTCCGCTGTGTTTAAACTGTGAATCGATATTATATATATATATATATATGCCGTTATCTGGTTATAGTGAATATATTGAGGTTGTGTTGGTAAACAAATATGGACTCGGGTCATTTTAGGACTATTTCCTTGCAATCACTGCGCGTGCTGCGAGTAGCACAGTTTCTGAAATACGACCCCAGCGTGTCTCTCCCCCCACCCCCACTGCCGAGAGTGGTGAGCAAGTGCAGCCAGAAGGCACGTGGTATGTAGGTCGTCCTCGCGCAGAGTTCACTCCCCTGACTTAGCACTACTTAGGCTGTCCTGTGTGGTTCTAAATGAGTTGCGTTATTTCTTACCTGATCTGATGAAAAATTGACCAATCATTGCTGTTCTATATAATTATGCATTTATTAGCTATAGTTTGAAAATGACTTAATCGAGTAGTTTATATTGCTTATAATAACTTGCGTGCTGTATGTCAACCTAGTATTTGTATGGGGGTGATGGCAATACGATTATAATCCTTCTAAACGATCATTTTGCTTACCCACCCCCTGCTACAGGCAACTGGAGATGCCCTAAAAAGCTGTGTTTGTGCATGGAGAGGGTTAAAGTGAATTTGTCAAATTACATAATATTGAAAGTGGTTTTAAACCTCACAACAACAATCAACATATTCTTGTCATATCTTTTACAAGACATCTGTGTGTTTACACATCATGCATGCATACCATACATTTCAATGTGTACTTTATGTGTAGACATGATTGACAAAGACTAAATAGTTTGCACTTGGCGAAGTAAATCATGTTTAATTCATGATAGATGTAAGTGAAGTATTCTTTAAATTGGCTCTACAATGAAACGCAAATTTCAAACAAATCAAAATACATGCTCCAAAACATGCACAACAATCCAGACACTTGAACACGGAGACATGTTTGTTTGACACAGATACATATATTCTTAGCAAGGGCCGTGAATGGTCTCGAAATATGTATTCTGCGTGCAGGCGTTTATTCTTTATTTATTTTTTTGTTCGTAGCGTTAAGTAAGTAGAGTATGCCTGTGGTTCATCAGCCCACTCGCATAACCAGGATGTATACCTCCGCGCTTGAACATTCCATCTCCACTTCGCGTTTCCCGTCCTTTCATTTCAAGGTCATGGGTCGTGTTGCCTAAATTTACGACATCAGTTTTCGGAATGGAATGCTGGGCGTTCTATTTCTGTGAATCTCGAAATACACTGACTCATACTCACTCTCTCATTTGTAATGACTACATTTACTGTAAATATTTATTGTTAATTTCCTGAGGTTAAAGTTGTGGCTTCTTTCCATTCGTTGCTCTATCGTTTTCATTTATATCTTCACTTATGCTCGATGATTAACCGAAATATCAGTGGTTTGAATAAATGCAGAATTTAACATTCGATCTACTTCATAATTCTCACATCGACTGTTAGCAGGTGTTGACATCACACATTGGCAATTACGGGTAATTTATGGCACAAAGACATGGATTGTTCCCACATTGAAATACAATAAAACAAGATGTGTATGTTTTGTCAATATCTATTATCTAACCTACTAACATACTCTAGTAGCATTCTAGTTCAGCTTGCAATATGCATATACTAGTTGTATTAAGTTGGTAGCTGGAACACTTGGTATGTATGTGATCGGTCGCTGTCGCTCTAGGAATGTTTACACTATTATGTGACTATACACCCTACAGTCTGCAGGCGAATAGACTATAACTAAACAACATACATTTCATGATTTATCTGGGGGCTAGGAATGTCGTTTGTCATTATTACACTGGGGTTAACTAATGACACTTTATGAATAAAAATCCACAATAAGTTTACACCGTCTTTCTGTCGTGAAGAAGTATTAGGTATCGCATACTGCTACATTCTGTTTCTGTTGAGGCTTTTATTTGGGGTGGGGGGGGGGGGGGGGGGGGGGGGATGGATATCTGCTGATTTACGCACGGTAGTCGGCCCGCCGGTCGTGCAATTTTCGTGTCCTGAGTCATGTCGTCCGGTCACCATTGGCCGGCTAGTCGGGTTTCAGACAAGTCCAGTGAGAGACATTTGCGTTATCGCCTGGACAAGAATGTAAACACCTCTAAACGTAGTGAGGTGTGTCTCGACTTTGACTACTTAGATATTGACCTACATAATGATACACTGTACTTGTGAATTTCACAATGCTACATTTGGTCAGATGTCCATGTGAACGTGTATTTGAGGAATGTTGTCTGTGTCTCGGTGACCCGTGGTCGATGTTTACTCAGCGTCCCGTAGACATCCTGCCCCGACGTTGCTTTTAAGGAGATGACGGGGGCGAGGTGGTCGTCAAACACCGACTATCTTGCACAATTTGATGACCTGTTCTCGTGTGTCTATGGCGGTCGAGGTTTTTGATATATGAGCGTGATAGTATATCTAGATTATCTGAGAAATTAAGTAGCTGACACGGTAATGTTGTAAATTGGATACTGGTGACGTTTCATGATAAGCAAAGGCCGGGGTGTGAGTGCAACCATGCATTTTCGCGTTTGTCATTTCTCAAGACTAAAATCGCCGAGTAGTTGCGTAATATCGTTCAAGTTCAAGAACAGTGAGAAATTTCGAAAGTCCCTTGAAGGTGAATGATGTAAATTAAAAACAGATGACCATGTGTGATGCATTAACTGGCAAATAAATGGGCTAATAAATAGCCTCACGTGACCGAATAATTAAGGTGTAATAATGTTTGAAAAACATTCAATGTATATCTACCGTATGAAGTCTTTAAATCATTATTATTTTAGGGTAATTCGTCGCTAATTAGTTTTCTAGCTTGTAGTCTATACTAAGTTAGATCTATAACTTATAATAAGTTATACCAAAACTAATCTTAACGTTTTCAAGAAGTGTGGATTCAGAATTCCTCCTGTTCTGAATTGATCTAAATCATATCGGTTAATGTGTTCATTGTGTTGTATTTGCTGTGTGAACCGGCGGCTTCAAGTAATTAACTTTTAATGAAGACTTTCCCCAAATGAACTAGATCGGAAATCGCAGAACTGACAACATTGAGTAATAAATTATTAGCAAGTTCGTGCGGGAAACCCCCGTCTTGGTTTGAAATTTCTCCGTCAAGCCACTCTCAGCTCTCGATTCATTCATGTTTCAATGTAAATAGTAGGCATGCTTGCGACGCTAGTGTGATAGTAGAGTCGCACACAAGCCCGACGCGGCCATTCATGCAAGGCAAGTCGGAACCAGTCTCGGGAATGTCGGGGTCACCACGAACTGAACAACCTTGCCGTTCACGCCTCGCTGATCACCAGCGTTCATCTAACTTGGCCTAGCTGCCAGCCACCAGCAGACAGTATGTAGGTCACATGTTTCGTTATTTTGCCGATATTTATTTATAGCTCGTGGTTTTTAACTTGTTGTTTTGATTTTATCCCATAGGCTGCGATTCTTCAGCAGACTTCTGACCACATTAGTGGCTTGGAGAACGAGAAGACGAAGTTGTTGGCGCAGAATGCCCACTTGAAGAAGATTATCCTAGAAGTGAGCAGTGAAAATGAATACTACAACAACGAGTCGCCACCACCCAAACGAAAGAAACGTGACACAGGTAATAATTAAAATTAATATTAATGATGGCATATTGGAAGCGAATCATTTTATGATTTATTTTGTTTTTTTCTTTTTATATAAAATAAATTTTTCATTATTATTTTGAAGTAATTCAAGTAACAATTAAATTATTTCTTCTTTTTTTAAACTATAAATTTCATTATGTACTTTGTAGTAAATTTTTCTTATCTAAATTAAATGTGAAAGATACTAAATGTTAATCTACTAATTTTTATCTTTATTTTATTTTTAAAATATTCTAATCTACTTTGCAATTATTTTTCAATATGAAAACAAAATAACTGTATTACTTTTCTTCTGGAACGTATTTGAATGAGTATGCTTTACTTTGTGATGTATGTTTCTCCCGGGGTTGTAGCTAGGCCTATTTTATAGACAATGCTAGGAGGATACTATTTAATCTTTTTACATAACTTTTCAAACATCTTTTTATTCTTGGTTTCCTCCTGCTCTAAACTGACAAGTCGTGATGCTAGTGAAATATTCTAGAAAGCGACTCTACACCCCATTACAAAAAAACAATAATCAAAACTATAAATATAGAGTGGTCTAAGTAATCATAAAGTTTCATAAGGCTGAAATGTTGTTGCTGTCCCCAAGATCTACTCGCTAGTAGCTACACCCCTCCAGGCTTCAATGGTGTATTTACCTGGATAATATTTTCACAGAATCTTCAGATGAGGGGATCAGTTTGGGCAGCTCCACCGACAGCAACGATGATGTCACGGAGGAACTGCATCGAGAGTTGTTGGACGTGCGACGTCAGCTGGATCGCGAGCGCTGGTTGCGACTCATGTACGAGGAACAACTGCGCTCGATGAAACGCCAAGTGTACCCCGACAGTATCCGCCACATTGCTGCACACGTCCAGGCCTCCATCCAACTCCGTAGCGAACATACAGAGAAGGTTGGTATTTGTCATTGATTCTTTTTTTATTTATTTTTCTTAATCTAAAAAAAAACAACCTTTATAACTAATATTTGTTTATTATTTATTTTATTATTTTAATATATTATTTTTTTTTGTACATTTATTATCATTGATTGGTCAGGATTAATTATCGGGTGTTTATTTCTTTCATTAATTCAATTATTTTTTTCTCCATTGATTGGTGTATTATAATTTTTTTATAATACAAAAAAGAAAATAGTTCTATTTCAATCCATTACAATTTACGTTAATCGGTATTTATGTATCTACTTCACATTTAGTATTTATTTTATTTATTTCACGATTGATGGCTATTGTCACAGCTATGACGACACTTCTTCATGTTGATTTAACTTGTTAGTTAATTATGTTGTTGGTTAATTATCCTGCCAGTTAACATGGTTAATAATGGCCCTTCATCCATTTTCCAGAGTCCGTTAGTGAAGGAAGAATTAGTGAAAGAAGAGTTTACGGAAAATGAGAAAATCAAAGACGACACCAAGTCCGCTCTCGAGTCCTCCATGTCGCGGAAGAACCTCGAGACGATCGTGGAGGCAATCCGCCACCTGGAAGGCGACCGGATAATGTTCGACGAGCGACGGGGCGATGAGAAACACGCCGTCCAGACAAGTGAGGAGAGCGAGAGTGTGGTCAGCGACCAGGACGAGGTCAAATCAAACTGTTCCGGGCGGGATTCCCCGCCAGTGTACGCCCATTCGTCGCCGTCGCGCTCCAGTTTCTGTGAGAAATACCCCATCGCAACAGACTTGTTACATCGCCCAATTCAGCAGCAGTATTACCGGCCCGGGGTCATAGTTCACAAGTCATGAGAGTGGCGTCGGACGCTGTACATACTGTTGGGGTGGGTGGGTGGGGTGGGGGAGTGGCGGTGTCGTCATGGAGACGTGTGTACATAGCCAATTGTGTCTCCCGGGTCAAGAGTGCTAGAGCCCATTGTCGTCATCCATTTGTACCATGCGTGTGATTTGTATCATACGTACCATCTGTATCATATGTCATATGTCTCATTTGTATCATAAATCTCATTTGTATCGTGCATCTCATTTGTATCATAAATCTCACTGTACCATTGGCTCATCTCATTCATCTATCACCTTAGCTCCAGTATCACCAAGGGACGTAATCACCGAATCACAGAGTTAATATATTTCTCTATTTATGGAAGCTTTGCTTTTTGATAAAAAAAATTACAATTGTTTTTCTACTGTTTTCGTGTTTGCAAGTTTAGGTCAATGTTGATTCGTGTATTTCTCTCTTTATCTCGTAAACGTTTTTGAATATCGGTCGAACATTCCAACTCTTGAAGATTTGTTTACAGTAGCTGAGAACTGTGTGTGTGGCTTTATTTTTCGGTTTAAAGATTTGGGCTAATTAATTAATTATTCCATTTCAAAAGAAAAATTGTTAAGCAGTATTCAATACATTTTTGAGTACATAGATTGATATCCTACACTGGACTGGGCTTAGGTTATGTACAAGTCTTTTGATCTATCCCCAAAGTAAATCAAATTTTGACATGCAATATTATATATTAAACTTAAAATTGCAATGCAAAGTTCTATTATAATTATCATTAAAATCTATTTAAAATTGACACCTTGTTGCTACACTGTTTGGTAACACTGTACTGACATAAGGTTGTAACAGTCAATACAGTATAGCAACAATATCTTAGATTATTTTGATATTCTTCATTATCGGAAAGAAAACCAAAATTGGAATTTGTGTTGCCTACAGGGGAAAACATGTACAAGTAGTACTTGGCTCATCACAGGCACGATACTGTTCTATGAATATCCATATATATTTTAGCGACTGCAGACTGCATGCATTCTTATATGCACCATTTAATAGCCAGCTTTATTCAAATGGGTTCATAAGATCGAGGTAAACTTTGATCGATATTGCAGAATCACACATTTATTCCGAAGATTCTCTTCTATGGAAGCAGTCTACAGTATTTCAGCTGTTTTAACTTTGTTATTAATTATTTTTTTCTAAATTGTATTTGCTTCATTTTATTATATATCTTAGAGATGATATTCAGCATGCCAGTCTGTATAACTAATACATGTATGTTTTAAAAGCTTTAAGAGAACCAAAAATGTTGAACCTGTGGCATGATATTGTAATAACTAATGACATTGTCATTACAGTAATTATTCTAATATTGTATTAAAAGTATTATGTGATATACTAGCTTCTACAATAATCCTGAAACAAATGTTGCAACATTGAAATTGGAAATTGAAGTTCTCTTCACATGTGTGTATAGACTAATTGGAGGGAGGGGAGACATTCTCTGGCAATTGTGTTCTACGTTTTCTTTTTTTGAAAGATATTGACACACAATCAAATGACACTGTTGTCATGCATTTAATGCTTTAAACGATTTTTCAAATTGAAATTTAATTGAGCGTATTTCCGAACGATTGACCAGCTAGTGTGTATATAGTCTGTTGTATCCTATAGTATTGCCCTGTGCTGTGGGTGTGTTTTAAGACTTGGCAGTAGCATATATTATATATAATACTATATGATATGCTCTCTGACAGTAAATACGATGCACACAACAATGCAATGGTGGTAATCGTTCCCGTGGCAACCCCGTTGACCAATGGCGGTTGTGCATGGAAGGACAATTGACCAATTGGGATCAGTGTTTTTCAGTTTGTTTCATTGCGATTCCTTATTTTGTTGAATACATTTGTGTCTTCAGCTGACCTTGTAGGTTTAGACTGGACCTTAGTCATGCACCTCTGACAAATAACATTGCTATGACAGCTGAAAGTTGAAGTTGTGGCCCAATATTTCCATTTTATGAGGACTCATTTGTCCAGTTTAGGGATCCTGAAGAAAATCCACTTTAAGAAATTGGTTAATTGTAATAGAGCTTCAAGAAATAAAACATTTCTTAATCTTAAGTAAAGAGTATTGCAGTAAGTACTCACTTTCTATCTAATTTATTGCAGGTATAATCCGATATTATCATTAGAACGATTAATCGGACATACTAATATCTCTGATGGACATTTTTTGTTTGTTTTAACAATCGCCTTAATATTGAGTTTAATTCTGTTAAGAGTGGCACTTTTGGGGTGGCATATTGATCCCCTTGTAAATATCGCATTTTCGATATATCGATTACCTTTCCAGTCGTTTTGCAGTAAATAGAAAGTGTGTTCAATTCCGCCCTTTTAACACTGGGTGCATGTCTACGACACGTGTCCTCACTGAAGCAAACACGTGTCCAAGAGCGATATGAAATGCTTGAAACTGTCTTATTAAATTATGTGTTTCCAGAGGGTATCTATGCAAATATTTGCGTCATGTCCATTGTCGACTTCTGCTCGGTCAAAATTATCCCCCAACCTTTTATTTTGGTTTAATGTTGAGACTTTGCCCAATAGAAATTAAACTTCATTACTCGATGAACGAAACGTTCAAGGAGTTACTGTTACGGTTTTTTAATGCTTTGGTTACGTTCCAAGTTGTTGTTAAAAGCAAACGCTTCAAGTCTGCTGTTGCCGCTGGCTGAATGTCGTGGATGTTGTTCCGTGTTCTTGATACCGAAAGCGTATTTTTCAAAAAGAGCGACAATGTTTGATTGGAAGAAGTTTGTCTCGTAATAACATCCAAGCTGCGCCGTAAAGCATTCATTCATTAGGATTTGTAAAGTGTACCACACAGCTGTGTGTTCCCTCTCTCCACACCTTCTTTAGCTTTAAAATATTAACAAAATACTATTTTTGGAATTGTATTTGGTATTATGGAGACGGAACTGACACCAACACGATTATCTTGATGTTAGAACTGTGTGTATTTCGTGTTATGAAACTACATAGGCATATGGCGATGTCTTGCTGGCAGCTGTGATTGGTGCATCCTGGTTTCCGGTCACGTGGTCTGCGTTATCCGCTAAAAGTAGCGCAGGCCATGTGACTGGGGACTGAGGTGTGATTGGTAGTGTTATTCGCGCGATTCTGGGGACTTCCGGACAGTAGTGTGTAGACTCGCCCCTAACACTGCAGGGGTCGACGTAGAACTCGCTAGACCAGACTCCACTGTCGGGAGTTTGTGTCGAAACGGGTTGTGTAGTAATACTGTACGTAATTGTGTCAGCTTTGTATTCATGAAGATAAAATTGGAGAAAAAAAAGTGGTCAATTAAAAAATGTGTGAGAATATATAATGTGTCTGTCTTTAATGTAGTGTCCAGTCGCAACACTTTAATGTAGTGTCCAGTCGCAACACTTTAATGTAGTGTCCAGTCGCTGTGTTGCGGACACTGAGTGCGAAGGATTCCGGAGTGCTATATGAGATCATTCTAAAATGTGTTTGATGGAAAACTTGGACTTCATCCATTGAAGGATTGTGTACAATTAGTACTATGTGCAATTTCATTGGAAGTGGAATCGTATTCATAAACCGGATTATTATACCTTGGTTCTGGCAACGTGTCGACGTCGTGGATGCATGGCCATCATTGTCGACCTGCGCGGAGAGAAAAGAACAACTTGCTCATCTTTTTCATGGAATGACAAGTATATATCCGAATCCCATCCAACAATCATATCAATTGTGCCTGGATTACTAGTAATATGCAACACGTTATTTGACGGGTATGGTTTGGATTCGAATGTTATATCGTTTAACGCTACCCTTCATGATGATGGAATCCTTGTCGAGATGGCGTGAATGGCTGTATCGTTTGTTGTAGGTAACTTCCCATGCATATTATTGAAGGGTCTTTGCCCATAACATGCAGTGATAAGTAATGGGATATTGAAAGCTATTCTTTAAAATAAAAGCATAACATAAGTAGCCGTGGTACTTAAAAGAGTCGAGGCAACTCATTGGCGGGTGTCGTTTGCCACTGCCTGATATGATGACGTCATGCGGTTTGCCACTGTGCATGACGTTGCCGGGTTTGCCACTCTGCATGATGACGTTGTCGGGTTTGACTCATCCTCAATAGCCAGACACTAACGCCGCGATGTTAAGTAGGCATAATAAATATGTTACGTGTTTCGGGGATGAGTTTGATGTCACCAATCCCCGTGCATATTAATGGGGAACATTCTGGCGATAGCCAAAGTAGTGTCACCCTCTCCAGACAGCTCGTGCTATAACAACCACATGGTATACTCAGCGAAGATAGTATTTAAAAGCTGATGACCCTGTGGGCAGAGGTTGAAGTAGTGTCGAGGCAGAATGTTATTTAGTCCGTAATTAATTTGAACGACTAAACATAACGTTTCGTTTCATTTTAGAGAGGGGTGGGGGTGGTGTGCGTGCGTGCATCGGCAACCAACTGTCTATGGCTTCAGCTGTTGAAAGGTGAACGGTATACATTACTCTTTCTTAATTGGCAAGAGCTCCAATGAAGCAACACCAATAAACTTATCCAAGGAATCGTCGATACGTCCTCTAATACGCAACCCGCAGTCCAGCGGCGTCTCCTAACACACACTACAGTACAGAGGAGAGCCGTGGAGATCTTGAAGGTAATCGAAAGTTTGTTCCTACATACATATGCAATGTGTATAGTCACTCGAATATAGTTATATAAGTAATATACGAGTGGCATATATCATTCTAATTTGTCTAGACAAAAAAATAGACGGATATGAGGTATTTCGCTCACAGGAATCAACCATGGGGTTAAAAAAAAATAGCTGACGTAATCAAATTTAAAATAGCGCGTGTCACGGCGGGATAAGGGGTTAACTGGCATGTCTGTGTTATTGTGTCCACGTAGCTATTATTAGACATAGTCTGAACTATGTACACTAGTATGTAACATATGGCAGCTTAGAATTGTAATCGATCTCAGGTCATTAATCGTCAGAAATGATGATCGAGTATATTCTAGAAATGGATGCACGTATATAGACATAGGGATATTTAGAAAGTGGTGGCAACATGCTACTGTGTGTCAACGTACTGGTCAGGATATCCTGTCACGAAGCTCTCTTATTCACTAAGAGACCATAGTGCTCTCTTTGCCGAATAATGTACTGCAATGAGAGCGCTCTCAGTGGGTAAGAGAGCTTTGTGAAAGGATAGCCTGTGTGATAGGAAGATTATTCTTTATTTCCTCAAGTGCAGAATAGTGTGTCATTATCAGCAAGAAAAACAAATTGGATGGACAGTGTCGTTATTAATATAGCTTTAAATTTACCATCCTCCAAATAAGTCCGCCTACTAACATGCACTTACGGGTATTAAAGGCACACTATCACAGCTGGTTGTCCAAAATAATCGTCAAACGAATTTGGATCTGATTTGTCCACCCTAAAGTTGTTATTTACTAATACACTTAGCCACTTATTCCCCAGCACTCGATAGTTACCACAATTTTCATATTTTGTATGAAGTCATGTTACGAAGCCTTACTTATCTTGTCTTTGATACATCAACTGATTTATGAAGGAATGTAATCGTGTCGTTTTATGAATACGACCACATTCAGGCTGACGACCGCTAGTTTATACACTCGATAGTTACCACAATTTTCATATTTTGTATGAAGTCATGTTACGAAGCATTACTTATCTTGTCTTTGATACATCAACTGATTTATGAAGGAATGTAATCGTGTCGTTTTATGAATACGACCACATT
>JAUTBQ010129189.1:0-15268 GCA_032361185.1 Lepetodrilus ovalis | reverse complement strand
TTTATCAAAACTTTTGATGTCAGGCGGAGATGAGTTTGTGTATGGCGCAAGCATAACAGTCTCTGTGACGTCAGTGAGTAGGCTAGAACAAAGGACTTACATCAGGACCGACTTGACTTCATTGGGATATGAAGCGAGTGGGTCTCTATGACATTCACGTAAGGACAGACAAGTGCTACTGTCAATATTGACTGATCTTGTAGGAAAGTAACACTCCATTTGCATGAATATAATGAAGTGAACCAAATTCAGAATACTGACCGCTAGTTAGTACATTCGACTCAACCTATCATATGGTTGTACATTATAGTAGAAGGTTCCATCTACCATACAGCGGTGGAAAGGTTTAGGGAAGTAAAAACTTGATTTTATGTATGTCAAGTGAATGTACTTTGCAGTTGTACCCAAGAACTAGTCCAAAACAACCATAAATATCTCTGACCATACAAACACTACTGGTTGGCCTATATAACAGACAAATACATTTCAATCTGAGACTACCATTCTATAGTGTTAAAACAAAAATTTAATATGTTATATGTAAGCTATGGGCATATGCAATTTATTCATCATATGGTGTTCTCTGTCAGTCTGTGCTTGAAGAAATATCAGTGGAGGGGATCCTAGGGGACATTTGAAAATCTACATTGTTAACGTTATCTGTGTTACTCCCTGTAACTTGAAAATTTTACCACCGTTAACATTGGGCCTATGGAAAATAACTCCCTGATTATTTATTTTTTGTATTTTGAACAACAAATAAATGGCCCATGCATCTAAATGTGACAATTTTAGGTAAATCATATTATGAAATAATTATAAAGCAATACCTTACTTTAGGTCCAAAATGGCAGGCTATTGGTATGATTTCAACAGAAACATCAACATCATAAGTTTGCTTTACATTTCAACAAGTCAAAAAGTGTGTTTTCTCGAATTTGGAATATACACCACCCCGTCCCATACAGACCAATAACTTAGATGCGCATTTTGAATCTCTAAGAGAAGAAGGGCGTAATAGTCCCTGATCTGATGAACACATTTGATCTGCAGTTTTTCAAGAAGTTATGCAGTCTTTATTGCAAAACATTAGGGACACATAATGTAAAAAACATTTTTAGATTTCTGTTAATTATACAAGTTACATGACAAATAAACATCGCCATGTGAAAAATTATGTCGTTCCCTTATTGTTTTCTTACGGTATATAAAATATGATTTTCTTTTTATATAACTGTCGAGTGATGGGGTCAAGTACATCAGTAAATAACAACTTTTGTGTAAGTAGTCTCAGATAGAAAGTTGTTTGTCCATTATATAGGTCAACCATCTGGTTTATTCTCTAAATTTTGGGAAATCACAAAGAAGTGACGATTTTACACCTAAATAGTGATGAAACGGGGAAAGAGCCAATGTATTGGTAATTTTGGAGAAAGTGCCATCACTGTTCATTGTGTAATGCCATGAGTTCTTTGTGTTTTCTACAGATTATCCTTGTGTCCCTTTTAGTCAATGTAATAAACAAGATTAATGTTGTGATGTTTAACAAAATCAATTAAGAATATTCTATTCTTTTTTTACCCAATAGATTGATGAAGACGATTACACTGACTGATGACGAGTAATGTGGAGATGGATGAAACGGATGACATCACTCACTCTGTACCTGACAACATTGCATCCACAGATGTGCAGGACAATCAAGTGGAAGTTGTCCCTGCAGAAGTGTCTCCTGTCGTGAAGGAAGTTGAAGATGGTAATGAGAGTGCACCAACAGATGCAAGCAGTGGCAATATGGAAGAGCCGTGCTCTAAGGCTGATCGGTGCAAAGATCCTGATGAACATGACTGTATTGATGATGCTAATGCAGAAGAGTGCCAACCACTGGAGAGTCCTTTGCAGGATAAGTCTTTAGTGACTGCAGTCAAGAATACACCCAACAGTGAAGACAACAACACAGAAATGATGGAAAAGACATGTGGTACTTCGTCAGACGACTCTGAAGACAGCATTAGAAAAAGCAAGACCAAAGAAGTCGGTGTTGCTCACGTTACTGTAGGGTGTCTTGTCAGCATCGTGGACGGAGGCATTCCTGTAGGAAGTGCTCATGAGAGGAGGAACACAGATGATGAGGACAAAGTAAACAATGACTTTTCACATGATCTTGCTAGGAATCTAACCTTGGAAGGTCAGTTGGTTTCTAATGAACATGCTGACGGTAGTGAATTCCAAATTATACAAGGATGTTTAAACCATGTCTTATCCATGGTCGTTGATAACTGTGCTGAGGATACAACAACTGAACAAAATGGAAAACATCCAGCTGTGAATCTAGCATCGAATGATGAATCTTGTACAGGATATGATGCCAACACAATGGGTGAAGGGCAAGAAGGTGCAAGTATACAGTCTGCACAATCAGTACTGAATAGTGGTCAATATGAAGCTTGCATTGGTTTTACCAAATCGCCCGAAAAGCAAAAGTTTGATCTTGCTGAACATGACATGAAACCAACAGCTATAAAAGATGTGCATGAAAATCAAAAGGAAATGGAATGTCAAGATGAAGATTGTCAATTGGATATTGGCCAAAAGGAGATCAATTCCATGAAGATTGGGGCTGTGGTCGAGACCAGTGGCACGGCATCTTCAATTTCAGCTGATCTATCGACCAGTGAGGCAAATTCAGATATTTTTATGACAACAGAAGAATTTGAAGAACAGAAGACTCAAAGTGTTGTTGTAAAACCACTTCAACAGTGCAACACAGGAATTTCAGACACAACAGAAAAAGAAGATGGCACATCATCAAATTTGCAGGCTATTCAAAAAAATCGGAAAGCTCCTGGTCTTGAGAAAGGCAGGATTTCAATAGGATATTCCAAGAGGAAGGATAAGTACAAGTGTTTTCTTTGTGGTGATGTAGGAACTGGCAGGAAATTTGAGGAGCATGTAATGTTGCACCTGCTTTGGAAACCCTACAAGTGCCTATACTGTTCTCAATTCTTTATTAATCGAGCATCCATAGGAACACATGTGTCAGAGAATCACACAGGACAGTTACCAAAGTGCGGACTGAGGGCAATCAAAAAAGCCAAGCAGTTTTTGGCAGAAGCACGCAAGAAAGGAACCTGTGAGTACCTCTCTCAGAGGCTGAATGACATGTATTGGACCTGTATCCAGAAGAAGAAATCTGGCAGAAAAAGTGGAATGGAAGACTTTGAAGAAGACAAAGATGATAGTGATAGTAAAAGTGTCACTTGTGAGGGTGTGGAGCTACCTAGTGAATTGGTATTGCCAGATGTATCGATAACTTCACCATCGCAAGGGACATCTTGTGAACAAAATTTGAAATCCAATGAAACTGTAACTGCAAATGAGATACAGCCACGATCGGATGATTTTACAATCAAGACATCACCAAGCACTTCAACTATCCATGCCAAGTCAAATGAACCTATTGATCCCATTATATTGCCAGATGCTGATGATAGTGAACCTTTAGAATTGCCAGAAAAGAAAACCAATCCAACAATGTCTCCAGTTCAGAGGACTCAAATATCGTATCTTAACAAGATGAATGATCCCATCATAGTGCCAGACACTGATGATATTCCATCTTTGGAATCTCCAGAAAAGAAGACCAATGAGATGACTTACCCACTTTTGATGGAACAAATCAATGATCCCACTACACCAATCATATTGCCAGACATGGATGATATTGCAACATCAGAATCTGAAGTAAAGAAGACCAACAGATTAGTTTCTCAGAAGGAACAATCATCACATGCTTCTGAGCGTGTTGCAAAAGTCGTTCCCACACAAAGAGACAGGCCGTGTCTGATTCCCATAACAACCAGTTGTGTAATTGTGCAAAACTTGCCAACCAGCACTATCGTAACATCCCAGAGCAACACCAATATACCTGGTACAAATCTCTTCACAGGCCAACAAATCTTGCACCAAGTACCACTTGTCCACCCTCAAACAACAACATTTCCATTTCCAAGTACTTCTGTCCTTCCTATTCTTCCACGTCCACAGCTGACAAGTGCCTCTCAGATTACGATTCCAGCTCAACAACTGACAAACGCTTTTCAGATTTTGAGTGCACCTCGGCAACTGACAAGTGCTTCTCAGATTCTGACTCCTGTTCCAGTTCTAACTACACCAGTGCTACCTCCTCCCCGGGTATCCAAGAGTATTCCAGTATGCAACTATATTATCCTGTCGGGAAACTCATTGATAAACATGTTGCCATCATCAACATTGGCCCAAAATGTGCCATTACAAACTTCACATACAAACCTCACTTTGTTACAGCCAAGACAAGACAGCACTGTCCAAACTGTGGCTGTAACATCAGGTGTACAAGCTACAGTGAGCGTGAACCAAAGATCTCCACCAATCCTGGCCAATTCATCAACTGACTCTATCAATGAAGAAGAATCACGAGTACGTCAAACGTACAGAAAAGAAGTTTATCATCCTAAGAAATTTTCCATATTCATGATGAATAACCATTTCATGTGCAACCTGTGCAAGAAAAAATACACTCAGGAATCCACTTTCAGAGCACACCTCTGGAACCACCTTCATATTTCGAAATTTCTGTGCTCTTGTTGTTCTTCATCAATAAGTGGAAAAGGTTGGAAAACCCTCTCTTGTAGCAAGACTGAGGACTACATCATGAAGCTGAAAATGTCTGGAGTTTCACAGTCATCAGTCGTTGAAGTGGAATGGGACGATGAAGATAACAATGGCAAACAAGCAATTGCACACATCCAGCAGCAAAGCATGACTGAACAGCAAACAGCCTTAGCATCAGTGAACAAGCCGGAAATACCTGTTGACAAAGAAAACTCAATGGGGAGTATTGCAACTACAGGAAAGATGGCCGGTCAGACTTCTAGGAATGAAGTAGGAGATGATGTTTGTCAGCAAGGAACATCTGAAAAGACTATAGCTGAGTGTATCCTGTTGAGTGAAGGGGGCCATTCTGCAAGAAAACGGGAACAATCTGACGATGGATCTGGAAATGCAAGAGAGGTCATGTCAGAAAATACATCTCTTCTAGACGTTGTTACTGGAGCAATCAGTGTAACCTCCACGCAAGCAGAATTGCCCATTGAAATGCCACCTACACAGGAGACTGTAAGCCAATGCAAGAATTTGGATCCTCTAAGGTCAGAGAAAATGGTTGGAAGCACGATTTCTCAGGATAGATCTTCCACTGATGCAGCTAAGCCCAAGTTCTATGTATGCGGAGCAGCCTGTGGATATTCAACACTGTTCGGGTCTGAGCTTAAGAAGCATGTTGAAGAATGCAAGTTACAAGGGGCATTGCTGTGCAGTCACTGCAAATTCAAGGCTGACTGTCCAGATGTATTGGTGAGACACATGGGAAAACACTACCTGGCTCACCTACCTGGCATTGCAGTCTTCCAATGTTCAATGCCCAAGTGCAATTTTGCAACTAACATTCTGCAGGGATTCGTCCATCACACCAGAAACCTACACGCGAATCTAGATTCATACACATGCCACTTCTGTGGGGAATGCTTTACAGAGCCTATGCCTTTGCTCAAACATCTACATTCCAATATACTGCACGTTGTGAACTGCAAGTACTGTACTGCCAAAGACTGCAACAAAGCTGTGATCATGAAGCATATCGGGGAATCTCACCCAGAGAAGTCCAAGGTGACAAACATGGTGAAACAACTTTTGTGCAAGGACAGAAAAGAAAATGTGTCAGCAAGTCGGCTACTGCTGGATGTTAATGCAACACCTACCAGCCATACTACAAGTTCTGATGATTCAAGAGCAAGTCGTTTCTCTGACATAAACCATCCTTTACCAAGAAGCCATGCTCAGTTCCATGTAACAGGATCAAATAAGCCCACAACTCCATCTGCATTTGTGCAAACAGAAGGAAATGTGGCAAATACACCCATCATTGATCGAACAACTTCACTTGCTGCAAAGCAGATTTCTGAAGGACAGAAAGTATCCCATCCATATGGAGATGGCCAAGAAGTAACATGTTTTTCAGAAAAATCTCTTTCTTGTCAAGTGTGCAGTTTCATTGCAAAGACTGAAAGTGAATTGAATGTACATACTTCAAAACACAAAGCAAATCCATCTCCAAGAATGTTGTCCTATTCTTGTCCAGAGTGTCCTGAAGACTTTAACATGATAGACAGTTTTCAAACGCACTTGAGAAAGCATAACAAAGAAATTCACTATGACATCTGTTCCTGCCAGATATGTCAAATGGAGAAAGGTAGCAGGCAAAATGTTCTGAACCACATCAAGGCTGTTCATAATCCTATAGGTGATGGTCATGAGTTTGTGCAATGTGTTTTCAAAATTTCTAACTCTGATGTGGTTACATGTTCCTCTTGCACGTACATGTGTGTAGGAACCGAAGCAATGTTAATTCATCGCCAAAAGCAGACTTGTTGCCAAAGGCCAACCTCTAACTTGGGAACAGAGGCAGTGCCAACTCAGCAAGAGCAGAGCTGTACCCCAGGAAGAGAGACAGCAGCAGAAAGCCATGACAAGACCTCTAACGGACCTACCTCTCTCTTAGTAGCCACTTTCCATGAAGACATTGCACTGTCTGGTAACCACAAGACACCGAAAGTAACCATGGTCATTCCCTCCAACAGTGTCTACAAATATCCAGTCCGTTGCTGTATATGTACCTACTCGTCCGTGTACAAGGCAAATCTCAAACGCCACATGGACAAGAACCATCCTGAAGTCTGCGTCATCATGGAAGACAGAGACATTGCAAGTCCGACAAAGGCGAGACATGTTCCAAGACATGTGCCCGATGACGTAAGTGACTTTCAGGAGTCTGATGTCGACAAGCTCAAGATTGGTGGCAGCTTCCTTGATAAAGAGCTGGAATGGCTTTACGAAGATCATGGATCTGTCTATAGATGTCTGAAGTGCCACAAAAACTTCCACAGGAAAAATATCATCCATGCTCATGTACTAAGCCACTGGGATATTTCCTTGTGGAAGTGTCCTACTTGCTCCTACAAGCATGCAAGAAGAGTAATGGTAATGGAACATATGAAACAAGAGCACAACAAAGACTGCAACATGGACGACATCGAACCATTGGTTGATTCTCTGAGGAATGACATTTCAAGTATCGTTGGTACACTGGTTGAAAAGGGCAAGATTGTAAATGACATGGCACCGATCTTGGGTAGCAAATATTTGGATTTGAAATTCAGAAACATGTATAAAACAGTTGGGAAGAAGAGACTGTGTAAAATCTGTGAAGCTGAATATCAATCGACATATGACATGCATCGTCATATCCTCAAGATGCATTTGGAGTTGACCTTGTTCAAATGCAAATACTGCAGTTTTTCTTCTATCGACCGGCTTTCTGTTGTGGAGCATATATCAAATGAGCATCCCCAAGAGATAGTGATTGTATGCTACATACCATGTACTACACATAAAATCAAGATGAAGAGAAAGAAGGTGACACAATCGAGAAGTTCAAAGGCTTCAGAAATAGGAAGTCAGTTTTCTGAAGGTTCGAAGGAGACTTCAGTAAAGAAAATTGCGGACAACAAAAACAAGACTAAAACTAAGAATCCATCAGCTGATTTTGGATCACAATCTGATCAACCAGACAAGAATGTTGGATCACAATCTGATCAACCAGAGAAGAATGTTACAAGAACAAATGAATCTGATAATGATTTTTGTAAAGAGAATACGAGTCAGTTGGGGAAAGCCAGTGCTCCATCACCATCATCATCTATGTCAAAGACAGCCAGAGATTCCAGAGATGGTCGTCATGAACTGAGGGTTGGTAGCAACACTCTTGACCAGAAACTGAATAAATTGTATAATGGAAAGTCCAGTAAGAGTCAGAAGATGGTGTGCAATGTGTGTAAGCAGGACTTTCCTAGTAAGTACTCTCTCCACTGTCATCTACTTGCCCATTTGAAAATTAATCTGCTTGCGTGCCCATATTGCAATTTTGAACAAGTGGAAAAGAGCAAAGTATTTGGTCATATTAAGTCAAATCACCCCAACGATCATTTGCATTTGAGACACATTGAAGTGGACATTGATGAAACTGTAAAGGAGTTCATTGGAGACAGAAACACGTTTGGTAGAAAGAAAAAAGCTCACAAAGAGATACGCCTGTCACATATACTTGCAGGCCGTACATCAATGAAGAGTCCTAGCAAGCTTTCAAAGAGTCCAGAGAAACAATCTAGGAATGTAGTTGCAGTGAAGATTGGAGAACTGAGGAAATACAAATGCAGATTGTGTGATTACATGGCCTTAACAAAGAACAGTGTTGTTGGCCATGTCTTCAAAGTGCACGAGAAGCATCAAATGAAAAGTATTTCAGACGAATTGTCTAACAAGAAAGGTAAAGGTATTCCAACTCTTAAAAACAAGAAAGGCAAAGTTGTTTCACCTCAAACCAGCAAGAAAAGTGCAATTGACAAGAATGATTCTGCTTGTATTGACTCGCAGTTCCACAACCATGAAAAACTAGAAAGCTCGAAAAGCACAGACACCTCGGATTCCGAGTCGACCCATAGCAGTGGCATAAAAGAAAAGAGAAAGGATGATTCTCATCCAAAGAAACCCAATCTTGAAGAAGCTGACCTATCTGCACCGTTCCGATGTCCAAAGTGTTCTTTTGCCGATTCTTGGAAGAACAATGTCCTATCTCACATGAAGTCCAAGCATAGCGTTACAAATGTCCTGTCATGTAACTATTGTGATGCCTGGTTCTTTACAGAAGACAGTTTGAAAGGTCATATCTCGTTTCTACATAAAGGAAAAGCCATCAAATACAAAGACATGTTACTGGAAGATGTTGCTTCTGAAACTCTGTCTAAAGATTCTTCAAAGTCTACTGTCAAGAGGCGTATGAGTGATGATGGACAGAGTGCCAAGGATTCTGCCAAACGAGCAAAGAAAAGCTCTAAGGCCCTGTTTACTTCCAAAGACGAAACTAAATCAAACAGCAAAGCAGTGTCTGCATCGATTATCAAGCCATCTAAGCAAGTCCTGCTTGAAACCGCGAACATAAATTCAGCTGCTAATGAGAAGCATTGTTCATCTGAAGATGTTCATGTGAAATCCGAATGTATTGAAAAGGACTGTGTGTCTCTGAAAGCGAAAGATGCAAAATCATTTAGTCCATCAAAGACCAATCCAAATACTCCATTAAAGGACACTTTATGTGGGTCAGCTGAGCAAACAGTAGCTTGGGATCCAGAACTATCTTCTTGTGTTCCAAGCAGTCCAGAAAACAGTGCTGACGAACAAACAGAGTTCTACAAGTATTTGTGCGTGTATTGTGAATTCAAGATAAATAGCACATTAGAGATGAAATATCACATTGCTGGACATCAAACGGAAAGAATTTTCAGTGGACAGGTACCAGAAAATGAGAAAGACAAAGCTAAAATCAAGAAAAAAGTATCTGCCATTCTGCCAATATGTAAGGAACGAGCAAAGAACAAATTAATAAATGTTTCCTCATCCCAAGTTAGTAATGAGAGTGAGAAACCAAATGCTGCATGTGAAGTTACGCCAATTAAATCAACTGCAGACTCATCTGCCAGAGATGGACCTTTTCTTCAGAAGAGTCCACCGATTTCAGCATCTCAATCCATTACGTCGCGAAACAGACTTTCACTCAAACGGAAACATGATTCCTCTGTGGCAACTGAGATGCAGTTAAAACATCACAAAAACGTCGAGTCAAACTGTTCATCTGACTCAAGTTCTGAATCTGAGGATTCAGAGACTATTCAGCCACGAAAAATTCGGACAATAAGATTGATTGTGTCCAGTGATGAAGAGAACTCTGATGACGAGGATGAAAGGTCCGCAACACCCGAGAAGAAACTGCCATGTAAGTTTGATGGTTCATTACTCATTCTCTTTGATATGTGGGACAGGCAGAATGATTTGCTGCTTCTGAACTTCTTGAACGATTGAATATTTTATACTCATTTGTTGATAGAACATTTGCATGATCTTTAATACTGTGGTATTTGCAATATCATTGTCGCAACTAGATGAAAGATTCACACAGCGACGTTTAACCTCTATAATAATTTGCAATGTCTCATGTTACAGCACCATCCAAGATCAACTACTGCTGCCATCTGTGTCCATTCATGGGGAGGTCACTCTACCAGTTCAGATCGCATCTGACATCACATGGCGGCTTCGCCTACATGAACCCAGACATTTCCAAAGAGTCTATGCTCACATGCGGCTTCTGTGGATTCATGGCGGAGAGCAAGGACAACTTCACGGACCACGTGGAGAAGCACCTCAGCGGAGGAATCTACAAATGCGGCTACTGCAAGTTCGACAGCTACCACAGGAAGAACATGAAGTCGCACCTGAACTGCAAACACAGGCACAAGCCTGAGAAATTTGTGGACCTACGCATCCTCATGAGGGAGCGCGCCCAGAGACCTGGGGGTACTGCGAGTCTGGTCAACCTGGACCCTCAACTGCGATTGGTAGATTCCATGACCAGTTTGGAGTTCAAGCGGCTGCTGGATGAGGCAGGTTGCGAGACGATGTCCATGCCTCTGTCGGTGGTCAAGGTGGTATATCAGCTCATCGGTGGGAACATCGAGGGCATCTCTGAAGACGAACTGGACATGTGAAACATGGTGGTGTATCAGAACATTGAGGGCATCTCTAAGGACGAACTGGACATGTGAAACATCCTGCTGGGATGCTGGTCAGTGTCTTCACAACGGTGCTGATGGGTATGTGTTCTTGCAGCTGAAAGTTGAACTTACCTGATCTAGTTCTCGCAGCTGAAAGTGGAACTTACCTGATCTAGTGTTCTTGCAGCTGAAAGTGGAACTTACCTCATCTAGTGTTCTTGCAGCTGAAAGTTGAACTTACCTGATCTAGTGTTATTGCAGCTGAAAGTGGAACTTTCTTGATCTAGTGTTCCTGCAACAGAAAGTGGAACTTGTCTGATATAGTGTTCTTGCAACAGAAAGTGGAACTTACCTGATCTAGTATTCTTGCATCAGAAAATGGAACTTACCTGATCTAGTGTTCATTTACTAGAAAGTGAAACATACCTGATCTAGTCTTGTATATATTATGTAACAATTAGTCTGGTGCTATTGCACAGACATTTTGGCACCATCAAGTCATATTAACAGGTTGCATTTCAGTCATTTTCATGTGCATAGCTATAATGTTATTTAGCGAGCATCAACTTTAATTATATATATATATCCTACAGATTGCCTTATTATGCGTACAGACATACTGGTGGACCGACTAAAGACACACACACACACACACACGCCAATCAAGTGCAGCTATACTACCTTCTAATAAGTGTTAATTGCATGCACCTACTGTAGTTGGTTTCCCAGATGAAAATGTTCACACAAGTATTGGAGGATACAAATATTTGCAATGTTTCATGACAACTCTCTAGTGCTATGTTTAGTCGATCTCTTATCATATTCTGAATTTTTGTTCATCTATCTATATTTTATCAAAATGAACTATCCAGAAAGTAGACCAAACCATGGCTCGAAACTAACATATGCCCGGCATACAAGGGCAAGTTAAATTGCAATGCAGGCAACCTATCTTTTAGCGTAGCATCTTGGCTTTGGCGCCTTTGCAACTTGCCTTGACTAGCCCTGCAGGAAAGTAGCTCAAAATGGAGTCCTATTAAACCAAACATTTAAAAACCTTTACACTCGATATTTTATTGTTACTGCTGTGAATGGTCTTAACATGCCTAAAGCAAAACCATTGCTTATTTTTATGTTGAATATTTAACCACTTTGTTAAGTGAGTGAGAGAATATGGAGCTTAACGTCGCTGTGGGAATCTTTCACCCATATGCGATGACCTCTTTGTTAGTGATCGGATGCCCTATTGACATTCGTAGATCTATATCTGTTTTTGAATGTGTGCATAGTATATTAGTTTACACTAATAAGCATAATATAGTAGTTCATTCAATGTGTTTAAAATATTAAACCTGTATCTAATCCAGTTTTGGTGTGTGTGCTCTCGCCGTAGAATAGTATTTAATAAACCAGGTAATTATGTTATAGGGGCCCTGACCAATAGCTACGAACGTTGTATGCTGGAGGTAGGGTGATTAACAATTGTACCATGTGTAATGATTCAATCTCAAAAGTAAAAATGTAATGGTCATTAAATACATTGTATGTTACACATTGTATACTGTAAATTTTAAACTAAGAAAATCTTTCTTCATTTTTTTTGTTTATTTAGTAATGGCACTTTATTTACCAGATTGTATATGTTTCTACCCACCCCAGCCATACAATTTACTTGGGTGTTAATTCATTTTCAACAAGATTTCAATAATTATTTTGCAAATTCATAAATTCAATCATCTGCTTAGTATACAGTATCTAGATCATTATTCCGTAATTGCGATATTCATCATGGTTATGAGTAATAATTTTGCTAGTATATGCACGTGTAGATTGGATTGATAAACTGATTATTGTTACCAATTTTGTACAAACATGTGATTCTTTATATGAATAGTGCATTATTCCATGCTACATGTAGCTTCATTTATTTATTGTAGTTTCATTTGGTGCTTTCAACAGTAATACATGAGATTGTTTCTGTCTCACTCTGCATCCTAGGGTACATGTGGCATTCTTTTTTTTAGAGAGATTTATACATGTGGCACTTAGAAATAGTGGTGTTTTCATTAATATACTACATCTTGGGACCAAATTGCATGGATATTTAGACTTAGCCACATGTACCTTCGTTACGACCTACATGCATTTCATCATGAAAGAATATGATGAAAAACGTAGGGTGGATCCAGTAGGGTTGGGGGAGGGTGGGGTCCTCAACCGGCTTGAATTGTAGAATTTATATTCTGAATGACTATGAAGACGCACAAATGGATCATAATGTATTTTTTAAGGAATTACAATTCGTTGAATGTTACAAATTACAAGTAGCAGAACGTAAGTGTATAAATGAAACAAGTGTTACAGTTGTTTAAATGGAATGTTTTTGTATGTGTTGATGAATTCATTACTTGATAAAAGAAAAATAATTATACACACAGATTACAAGAAAAAAAT
The DNA here is from genome assembly GCA_032361185.1 of Lepetodrilus ovalis. Taxonomy (NCBI): domain Eukaryota; kingdom Metazoa; phylum Mollusca; class Gastropoda; order Lepetellida; family Lepetodrilidae; genus Lepetodrilus; species Lepetodrilus ovalis. The sequence continues at coordinate 2,111 of JAUTBQ010129189.1, read as the reverse complement.
TCATAATGAGACATAATGGTCCTCGTTTACCAATGCCTTCTGGAGATGCACACATTGATTTTCAGAACCTGTCACGCAAATGAAGCAGCCGTATATGACAGTCTAAGGATGGTGTTGTAACCCCTTGCACGTCAGGTCACAGTGATCCCAGGGGAAACCAGTTTGTCTAAACCCTACTTCTAATCGTGTAATTGTCGTATGATGACAATGCATTGCATAATTTGGCTATATCTGCCGGAAATGCTGGCTGTTTAAAAAAAACTATGACTTGGTTGCGCTGATTATTCCAAAAGTCTAGACATCATAGAATTCTAACTATCAAAGTTTGCTAAAGAAATGGCATAGATTCTCAAATGTACTATTGTGTAAAGTAACATTTTCTTTTACATATTATCTCGACTTTGAGGAGAAAAATACGCATTTTTCCATTTTGGCATTTGACATAATTGTCACGTGTCGTTGCATTAAACACAATATGGAAACATATAAAGGTCACGATTGCAAATAACATAATTGCATTTCCAAATTAATAATTGACTGGAAACCAAAAGAAATCATTAAAAAAAAATAATTAAGTGGTGCGTTTTCATAGTCTTTCAGTACATCATGAATACATTAAAGACGAGTTAATAATTATAATCATTATTATAAAATATGAAAATTTATTATAATTATCCAATGTTAGGGGACTTAGTATACCAGTAAATAACAACTTTTGGGTGTACAAATCAAACTAAATAGTCGCGGACAGAAATTCGTTTGGCCATTATCTAGTCCAATCAACCGTGATAGCATGCCTTTAAGGTAGCCCTTTACCCCCATAGATTCTAGTTAGTAATACGATACATTTAAAAAAGAATATAATGGTGCCATGAACAGATAATCTTGGCATATATTTTAACGTACAATATTTTGCGACACATTCATGTTTGCCTAGACAAGAGGTGATACAAATCAAGCTGAAGCTACACTGCTACATGCACTTAAATTGTTTTTATTTTTTTTATTTACTAACATACTAGTTGCATTACATGTGTTGGGACTTGCAAAATGTTGTGTTGTGCATGGTATGGAATATATCCACCATGTTTTTGTTACTCGATCTGATCCACGTCGTTCAAGTATGATGCAAATAGCTGTATTTGTTTTATGTACAATGTTTTGCATCAAAAATAAATATTCTTTTTTTAAATAAATTTCGTTTTATTTACTTCAAATTATTCTTGCCGAGTAATCGACTTCAGTGCAGTGGATTTGTAGAGTGTTTTAGGACTTGGGGTGACTAAATCTATATAATTGGGAAAGAACTATCTTTCACGTTACTTGGGTTACATGTTAATATTAATGTGCTGAGATGCATAATTTATATAGGTACCACTAGCTCATGTCGACAGCCTGTGCTTTTATTAGTTGTCTACTGGTTCAGACGGAGGCGAGCTCTCAGAACATTGTAAATATACTAAACCGCAAAAGAAACGTCATTCTTCCTAAAGCTTATTGAAGTTAAGTATTATTGACTCTTTTATTACGTTTATTAAATAAATGTATCTGCCATCATTCCAATAACCTACATATGTTTGTGAAAGATCCATTGCAGCGATTAAATTCATGCACAAAAAATGACTGGGTGAAAGATGCAAACGTTTCTCGGCAAAATGTTAATGTTTCTGCGCAGTATAAAAGGAAGCTTCCACTGATTGTCTATTTGTTATTACGACATAATCGCCATGGCGAGATCGGTAAGGAAACAATACAAGTTAGACGTTTACAAGCTCGTCGGAATGTGCTGGTGATTGTGAAAGAATTTAACGTTGATGTCAGGAATATCTACGCTCATTAACATCGATACAACACCATAACCAACAACAACAATGATGGTCTGCGCAGTTGTCAGACCCAAGCCAGCACAACACAAATTCGGTATAAACTGGCAATAGGGGCTGTCACATCTCGTTCGAGAAAACAATCCTGACCACTCGCGTCAACTTCTGGTGGCAAAGGTCGTTAACAGCTGTTTAATGCAAATGGCGGACCCGCTCCGGTGTGTTGTGGATATCAACGTGTAAGTTTTATTATTTGATTGACAGTCGTCAAGTTGTATCTTTTTATGA
>JAUTBQ010129078.1:0-15268 GCA_032361185.1 Lepetodrilus ovalis | reverse complement strand
AGACTGTTCTCGCTGATTATCAGCATTGGTTCATCAGTACAAGACTGTTCTCGCTGATTATCAGCATTGGTTCATCAGTACAAGACTGTTCTCGCTGATTATCAGCATTGGTTCATCAGTACAAGACTGTTCTCGCTGATTATCAGCATTGGTTCATCAGTACAAGACTGTTCTCGCTGATTATCAGCATTGGTTCATCAATACAAGACTGTTCTCGCTGATTATCAGCATTGGTTCATCAGTACAAGACTGTTCTCGCTGATTTACTGAAACTGTTAGTGCTACGGATGTTGCGGGTTTACTCTTGCCTTAAACCCGTAATGTGAATGAAAGAATCTCGAAATCCATATTGATTATTTTTAAGAAAAATAGTAAAATATATATCATAGTTTGTTTCTGATAATTCTCATTCAAATGTTGTCCGATGAAATTTTCAAAGGTATACAATCACAGATATGGCTGGTTGTTTTGGACTAGTTCTTAGGTACAACTAAATAGTACATTCACTTGGCATACATAACATCATGTGTGTACTTCCAAAAAACTTTCCATCGCTGTGTGGTCATTATATTCATACAAATGACAATAACTCGTTACGTTCTGCCACTTTCTTATAAGATCAGTTGATGCATCAAAGACAAGATATCTAATAGTCTGTCGCACTAATTCATATAAAATATGAAATTTCTTAAAACTATCATATGTTGGGAAATAAAATAAGTACATCAATAAATAACAACTTTTGGAGGTACAAATTAAACGTAAATAGTCTCAGACAGAAATTCGTTTGGTCATTATCTTGGTCAACCAACTGTTATTGTATGACTTTAACGTAAACAATACCATCGTTCACCAGCATTAATATTGCCCTCTAATTGCATTGAACATCACGCTAGTACCATTCTAGAAGGTTGTTTTGTTTGGTATCGACTCGGTATCCTGTTAACGAATACTACATTAATTATAGACCAGTGAATAACATTAAAGCACCCTCTCTGTTTAGGGGGATATCAGTAAGGAACCAATATCAGTTGGATTGGCTATTATCTAGTAACACCCATTGCGAACCCGAAACAAATACCATTAAAAAAATTAATAATTGATACCCATAGTTGGTGTACATGAATTATAAGAGAATTATTTGAGAATCATATTACGGGTAAGCTATTTACATAAACTATGTATTTGTGTTTCAGTAACTTTATTTCGAAGAGGTATCAGGATTGGAACTTTTACACAAATATAGGACTGACTCACAACAGGAAGCAGACCAATGGCAAGATGGAACTGACATACGGAAAGAACCAAAAAGATCTATCCAGGAAACTCTCAACGTCTGTTGATCTCGTCCATGATATTTCATCAAAGAAACCTGCAAAGATCACATATGACGTCATGGCGCAATACCCATTGAAGGTAATCTCCAGATGCAACTCATGTATATCGTCAATACAAAACTATTGACAGTACTACTTGTCTGTCCTTATGTGAACGTCTTGGAATTTACTCATGTGAACCCTCCATGAGGCCATAAAGCAAGTGGCTTCTGACGTCATTAATTAATTAATGCATATCGGCAATTTATGAAAGATCTTTGCTTTTGGTGAATTATATTACATTTCTTGATTCTTCATCACATATTTAGTTCAATTCCTGCTGAATAAAATTTTATCTTTTTTTTTCTATTCCAGCAAGTCAACATCCGGCTGAAGGGCAACCACATGCACGACAACAATGATCTGGATTCCAAAATGAAACTGGATTATGGTGGCAAGGCTCCGGTAAATGTCAGATTGGTCTTGAAGAACAGGAGCAAGAGAACCCTCAAGCTGTCAGGATCTTTCGATTTGAAGTCTAAATTCAGGAAGATCAATATCAATACCGACGTGACACAATCCAAGAAAGACTACACCCACCAGATGACACTGACTGTAGACAACAGGATCATAAAAGCCACCACCATATACAGGAATCAGAGAGGAGACATGCACACTCTACAATCAGACATCAAGGCTCCATTTATTGAGCCTCTGTTCATGAAGGGCGTAGTGAATTTGGACAAGAAGGACTTCAAGATCTCCGGAGAAGCCAATTATGCCAACCAGACCTACAGTGGAGCAACTGCTTACAAATACACGAAAGAACCGAAAGTAAAATGGTCCTTAGATGTGAAGCACCCAACTAGACATGTGATTGTGGAAGTTAAAGGAGGAAAGAAGAGAACCCTGTATTCAGGATCGGTGGCGACACAGTGGGATGCTGATCGTGATTCCCAGCAGAAGGTGATCCTTGAAGCCGAAGCTGATGTCAAGGCCATTGATGACATCGAATCCGCTGCAACACTGAAGTATCCATCTAGAGTCCTCAAACTGAACCTCAACCACAAGGGAGGTAAAGCATACCGATCACATGCTGACTTCTCATGGTCAACGAGGAAACAGATATCAGTGGATACTTCATTTAGACTATCCAGAAACATGAATATTGCTGGCTCCCTGAAAGTGCAAACTCCATTCAGGAAATATGAGGATATCTCAGTGGAAGTGAGCAACAACAATGGCAAAGATAACTTAATTTCCAGAGGAAAAGTTGCTTGGGGAAAGAACAAGGAAGCTATCACTGGCACGTTCACCCTCAAGAAGCCATACACTCTGAAGAACATCGAAGCTAGCATCTCGGCCACATCTCCATTTACCGGGTTCAAGAGAATGAGCACAGATCTCAGGCACAAGCTAGAATCGAAGAAAATGAGCACTGGCATCACAGGGAAAGTAGAAAACAAACACGTTGAAGTAAACATGATGCTGAACAGTAGAGGAGGATACACCGAAAACAGAGATGTTGAAGTTAATCTAGCACTGACGTCAAACATCCCTAATATAAAAATAATATCTATGGACATGAAACATAACGACGACAACAGGAAGTTTGTTACCGACTTGATGGTCAACATCAATGGAGACAGCTATCTGTACGATCTGGACATGACACACGCAGTTTCTGGCTGGCAATACCAAAACGATGGAACACTGACCATGTCCAATCCTTCCAGAAGAATGACCAGCACATGGAAGCACAGAAACACGCTCAAGGACGTCAGCACAAGCTTCACATCAGAATGGGGAAGAGGAAAGCGTATCAAGTTGGTCTTCAACGGAAACCACAAGTCCGCAGAAATAACGAGCACATCTGGTAGTCTATCTCTGGACACGCCGTGGGATCCAGTCCGCAATGTTCAAATCACCCTCGACAACAACTTTGGCAGTGGTCTCATCAGAAGCTCTAGCTCTTTGAACCTGGACAGATCTGTGGTCGCATCCAGCAACATTGACTACAAGCGGTCTTCAGGAATGTCCGAGATTGAATTCGTCATCACATCTCCGCTGTCCGAACCACTGGAATTTAAATCCAACGCTAGGTACAACACTTACCCAATGGTAGGACATGCTCAGTTTGAATGGGGTCCTCATAAACTGGTGTCAGCTGATGGTTCAATCAACCTTGAGTCCATGAGGAACTTGGAAGGCGAACTCCGACTGACCAGCCCATATGAACATCTGAAGAATGTTGTCCTGAAGGCCACGCATAAGTATGAACAGAGCACATGGCTTTCTAACATCTTTCTTGACTATGCACCATCGAAGACATTTGAAGTTGACTCTCACATTCAGATGGGTATCCTGCAGAAAGCTAGGATTACAATCACAACTCCGTTCAGCAGTTTCTACCGACTGGAAACTGGAGCAGAATACAGTGGAGACCTCCTCGACTTCAACAGTAAAGCAGATCTTACCATTAAACCAATCATCGGTGAATTTTCTACTCGAGTCAACTGGAGATTAGAAAACGCTGAACTCACCGGCAAGCTGAGAGTGGACACACCACTACAATACTACAAGTATTACCAGATGACTGTTTCAAGCCAGAATAGAAGAAATGGCGAACGACATACCAAAGCAGAGGTTGAGTATTACCCACGAAAGTCAATGTCCATTGAACTGACCCACAAGTTGGACTCGCCCATCGTCGTAGATGCAGTACTGAAGACGCCATTCGACGGTCTTGAGCACATTGCCGCTACGTTTAAACATGCCATGAGACGCCATGGAATGAATACTGACGCAGAACTCACGTATGCTCCTGACAAAACTATTGATTGCAATCTTCATTTGAAATGGAAGAACTCTATGGAAGGAAGCCTCTCTGTAAGAACGCCTTTCACTCCGAAGACCAAGGCTATATTCAGACACGATGGACCATTAAATGACTTCAAGAGCCACGGTGAAATTGAATACGACAACAAAAAGGGAGAGGTTGATGTAGGTTTTGAGCACGGGGACGACACTTTTGGTACATTCCTCCTGCAGACTCCATTTTCAGGTTTTGAGGAAACGAAAGTAACCATCGACAGACGGGGAGGACTCAGAAACGTGAAGTCTAAACTATCTGTGACGTATGGAAGAAATCAGAAGATCATGGCCACTTTCGACAACAGATGGACCCCAAGAAACAACGGGATAAACACCGACATGACAATCGAATCATCGTTGATAAATGACATAATTCTGTATATTGATCATGAAGGAAGTCTTACAAGATTCAACACCAAATTCGGGGGATCCTATGGCAAAGCATATTCCATTGATTCAACAACAGGGCTGACAATTGGAGATACTGACATTGACTTAAAATCCAAGAACGTAATGGTAATCACAAGAAAACCACGAACTGTTGACATCGACTTCCAAACAAAAGGCACACTGGATGACCTGAATTCCCACTTGATTATTAACTGCAATGAACACCAAGTTAAAGTCAATGGACTTCTGAAGACTTTCAGTGACATTGAGGGTTCACTCACCGTAAACACTAGAATATTCGGAAGAGTCAGGGACATGGGCATCTCTATGAAGCATGCAGTCAACTCAGTGGGATTCAAAAGCGAAGGCGCAATCACATATCCCGGTTACCAGACCATCGCGGGTAAGATCGCATTTATTCAGAAGGGCATCAGCGTGATTCAAACAAATGCTGAGATTACCACTCCATTCAGCGGAAGACAGACTGTCAGCTACAACCACAATGTGAGAGACACGGAGTTGACTGCAGTTGCTGAAGTTGGCTATGGACGTGGACAGAAGATCGCAGGAGACTTGACTGCTTCCACAGTACCGAAGCTTAATGTTGTTGTAAATTTGAAGACACCATTCCAGAATATGGAGAACAATAGAGTTTCTTTCACACACGAAGGGCCTATCGCAAACTGCAAGACACACGCAGATATAGAAATGGCCAGGAAGACTATCAGAATGGACCTGGCTACCACCATGAAAGATGAGCTTATGAATGCGGACCTTGAAATACAGACCAACATTAATGGCTTTGAAGTTATCAAAGCCGGTGCCAAAAAGGAAGGGACGCTAAGAAATCTTAGGATAGGTGGCATTGTTTCTCTTGGTGACGATGCCCTTGATGTTTCGCTGAAGCATCGCTTCACTGGAAGGAAGCTTGTCACTGAATTCATTTTGAAAAATCCATACACAGAAGCTCTCACATTCAATATCAACCACAACAGCAATCTACCAAACTTCAACACAGAAGTCTCGGCAAACATGGGTCGTGATACAGGAGTACAAGGATCAGCTTCGTTCAAGAAGAAGGACGCTTCTATCAACATGGAGGCTGACGTCTCATACCTGGTTGCAGGAACCGGAAGTAAGCACGGCATCAAAATTGGAAAAGACGGAAACATCGATAACCTGACAGGATATGCAACGGCTACCTGGAAACAACATGTCATCGACATCCAAGGACAGCTTAAATCTGGAGACGAAATTCACGGGGAGGTTACTGTTGCTACACCGTTTGAATCTTACAGGAACTTAAAAGTCAAATTTGATCACTCTGGTGATATCAATGATTTCACATCTGAAGGAATTGTACGGTACATGGATAACAAAGAGATCACTGGAACTGTCAACCACAATTACAGGTTTAAAAGAATCGATTCCAATGTGAAGGTCACGACTCCAGTCCAAGGGTTCGAAATGACGCAGCTGAGCTACTCACACGATGGAAACTTCAGGCGAAACTTCAGATGCAATGCCGAATTAGAAGTAGGAAGTAAAAAGATGAATGCCGAACTCTCCTTTAGCAGTTCACCTAAATATGAAGTTGAGGTCAAGTTTACACCGTCGATGTTTGCGATGAAGTCTGCCTCAGGGTCCCTGGACATTCAGACAGGTCGCTACGTCTTAAATACGGAGGTCAACATGGATGGACGGGATGAGACATTTTCTCTGGATTCCACAATTGACATGGCCAGCAGTCCTATGAGGGCAGAAGTTCGCTTGACAACACCTATCCAACCCATGAAGTACAATTACATTAGCCTAACACATGAGGGACAGCTGACCAACTTCACTTCCACCATCAACGTTATATCTCCAGTAGTGTATAACGTATCTGGGGAAGTATCACTGAGGTATAAGTCTGCTTTTGACATGAATGCATTGGTCACTCTGGAGGACATGAAAGTGCTGATTGACAATACAGTTCACAATGACAAGTACAGATCTCGCATTGAGTCAACATGGTCACGCGACAAATCAGTTGTCCTGGACGGATCCTACAAGTACACAGACTCCTGGTATAATAAGGAACTGGAAGTTGAAGGCACACTGACCACACCATTTGAAGCAGCAAGACAGACCGCTTTCAAAATGACGCATATGCATGGATCAAAAAAATACATGCAGGCAATGGAAGTCGCTTACAATGGAGATACCATCGTTGATGTTGACATGGAATACACCAAAGGTAGCAAGCACGAAGGCGTGCTTACCTTCAGGAAACCCAAGGCAATGCAGTACTCTGTAACAGGCCTGGTTGACGACAACACTATTGACACCGAGCTGTTTGCTGACTGGGATAGAGACGACCATGAGTGCAACGTGAGGTTACAGACATACTTGAAAGGGAGAACTGACTCAAGCAGTATGAGCAGGGACATGACAATCAAGCTGATCCACCCAGCGCGCACACTGGGAGTTGTGGGAAGCCTTGCCAAGACTGCAGCCAGCACCAAGAGTACAGGACAGATAATTTGGAATGAAGCTGAGCGTGGTATACTCTCGTACGACATCGACCTTGCTGACAAAAGCCGAAGAAGCAGACTCATGTATGACGGAACTCTCACGGTCGGAACACCATTCCGCGACTTCCAGATGGATGGATCCTTCAGCAATGTTCGTGGCCGTAAGGTGGTCGATGGAACCTTCTCGTGGGACGCAAACAAAGACAAAACAAAGCAGGTCGGAATCAAGGCTAGTCTCATTCCCTCACTCATCAGCAACAAGGCGGAGATCAGTCTGAAACTTCCATCCATTGGGAAGGTGAGAGTAATAATAATTATGTTTCCATTGCGTAACCAATTGTTAATGAATACATTGAAACCTTAGCAAATCTATTGATAACATAAACTAAGGGTACTTACATATTATATAATATTAGTAGCATACTCATGTTAGCTCATCATTAATCTGTCTCACAGACCCTGTTCTCTAATACTCCTATTCCAAATATCTCCCATGGGAACAGGGTGAAAGAGGCTCCTTTCATATACAAATATTATACCCATCAGTAGAATTTATTAAAAATAATTTACTTTCATCCTCTGAGACTATTGATCGTCAACTCATCATTGAAAAGCTTCTGTGCTTATCGTTCAATAATATGTAACACCTGGCTGAGAAATGTAATGTTGGAGTATTATTGTTGCAGAACATCAAACTGGACACGGAGATGATCATGAATGACGGCCGTACGCTACTCAGTGGTCAGACAAAGTTCACGTATTCACCTGACCCCAGGAAAGCACTGATGTTTACTTCAAAAGTCGAGGACATTTCAGTCTATTCCGATACCAAGAACTACAGTGTAGTAATGGAAATGTCTCATCCTTACACCAATGTAGACATTCGCATGAATTCGAACATCGGCAGATCAGCAGACAAATTCACAGGCGGTATGAACGTTATGTACCTGACTGACAGACGTGAGAGGAAGAACTTTGCTTTGAGAGGGGAGATCGACAGACTCAGGAACCAACTGAACATCCAGGTAAAATTTTGGATTTCACTTAGAAGAAATGTTATCTATACTCAACATAAGTTTCTATGGATATTGACATTAAATACCATATAAACACATGGAACCCATTAGCATACCACTGCAAGCATTACACGGTCAATGTCCAGGTATTACCTATCTCAATCAATGAGAAGCCGAAGATACACTAGATATTGATTTTGGAAAATAATTGTAGATATTGGGACACCACACGCGCAAGCTGTATAAGAAATGAACGTACGCGTATTCTTGAAACAAAACAGAAGAGGGTAGAATTAAGAGCATGACTCTTTCCATTGCAGATGGTTTCTCCGTTGAAGAACATAGCTGTCTCAGGTGAAGTATCCACCACGAACCCCTACGTCCTGAAACTGAGAAATGTTTACGACAGCAGCCGTACCATCTATAGTGAGGTGACTCTGGATACGGAGCGAAGGTTCATTAAGATGCAAACCAACTACGACCTTGGTGAGAATATAGATTTATTGATTTAATGAATTACGCTACGCTGCGTGAATATCTCACACAGACGCGAGGATCGGTGAAAAGATTATATCGTAGTAGTAATGTGCACTGATTAGTGGCAAAATATTACAGAATGTGTATTTCGAGGGTTTTCCATAAAGTTTGTCTAACTATTTCAGAAAGTCTACTGTTTTTCATGAAGTTCATGTCGAATATATTGGATTAAGGTTATATGCATTGTCTTCCATAAAGTCCATGTCAAATGTATTCCATTTAGTTCGTCTCCTATAATAAGAAGAGGACTGAGATAAGTGTTTTCGCGTCTGTCCAATCCTTTTGAACTTTAGTCAATAAAATATATTGATATCAAATCAATTCTATTATTTATTTGGTACATGTGTTTTGTCTACTCTGTTTCTCTAGACAACCCAGATCATACCATCAACGTATACGCCAACTACATCAACTCAACCGCGGTCCAGGCACAACTCTACAGAAGCATCCGCAGCAGGAAGACACAAGAGTCTATGATCGCCATGCGCCTCAACACCACCAGGATTCTGCACACGAGGATCCACTGGAGACCAGAGATCATGCAGGAGCTACAGAGATACCTCGCCCAGAGAATCCAGACACTCGGCGGCAAAAGCAAGGACTCATTCCAGGAAGTCTACGAGGCCGTGGGACAGGAAATCGACGGGAAGTACAGGAGAATTGCCATGGCTTTCAACGAGGAGATAATTCCATTCGTGAACTTCCTGGAGAGCGAGATGGCCAGCGTGGAGAGACAGCTTGTTTATCTCCGGAGAGATCTGAAGCGCATGTATGACCGTAATGACCTGAACATCGCCAGCATGGGAGAAACCTTCACCGTTGCATTGTAAGCAATACTTGTTCTATGTCATCCTCGCATCACAGGGGTACTTATTCCGCTTCTAAAGGACTCTCCAGTACACACACTCTCATGGCACACATATAACGGGAAGCTTGCGCAAATATCTAACCAATGAAATAATTTTTCGCTGTACAAAATATATTCAATGGAATAGATGCTATAATTGTTCTATTTATAGCTTATATAGACTGTTTGCGCAAGATTCTCCCTAGATGTGTGCTAGGTGGTACGTGGAGCGTCCTAAGCCGAATAAGAATCCTTTGGGTGCGAGGATGGTTCTATGTATGCTTGATACTATCTCAGTCAGATATCACTAGCGTATGGAACACTTCCCAGGATGTGTATTCTATATAACTGTAATATTAACCGTTCAATTCAGAAGCATCAACATATGTAACTTTAGTCAGTATATCTGTCAGAAATATCGGTTATATGTACCTTTTATCAGTATATGTATATGTCAAACAGAAGGCCGTATGAATCTACCTGATTAGTAATGTGTCAATTCACGTTTTGTAATATTATGTTTATGTTGATACAGTGAGCAGTATAAGCAGTTTGTGACCTATACTAAAGGCTACTTCACCACGGTCAGCCAATCAATTAACGAACTTCTACAGAACGTCCAGAACTACCCAATCAGAGATGAGTACCAGCGCTTGGTGACAGACGCGCTACTTGAGATCCAGGTACACATACTTCTCTTTCTGTACGCTCCAGCATCAATCAACATTTTACCATGTTCCACAGAAGAAAGTTTAGAAATCCAAATCCTTGCGTTTGTCAATAGTGATTTGTTCATGTATTTTAGAGTAATAACGATTTTGGAAATGCGTTTTTTTTTTATGCTGACTGACAGAATACATCCATTTGCTTTAGACCGCTATTGAGATAAGTGTGAGGAGTGCTGTAGCTGTCGTCGATAGGCTGGACGAACACCTGAAGCAGGTGGTGGAAGATACTCAGGGAACGATCTCAGGTATACACCTGCCCATTTCCCCGCCCTTTATCTGACTGACTATCGGTTTGTTTGACGCCCTGCCTGACTGACTTCTTTACTATCTTTACTACTCGTCTATTTCTACAGAACTGTTGGTAAAGTGTGTGTCCTTTGCGAATTCAGATACCGTGGCTATGGTGAAGAACCATCCCAAGATTGTCGCCCTGAGATCCAAGCTGGCAGACATCGACTACCAGACCTATCTCAATGTGGTCCAGGATAAGGTCGGCTCCTTCAACATTCCTCAGAAGTACAACTCTGCCATCTACAGCGCCCGGGAGGTACTCAGCAGGAATCTGGAGAATGTCCTAAGCCATGAAGACGTCCTTCACATGAAATCGCTGTCGAATGAAGTCTACCAACAGGTGAGAAATGAAGCTGCTATGAATTTTGCTGTATTGATACTCGTAATTTGCAGTTGAAAAACGTTTGTACATTGCATCTGCTAAATATTATAATAGGCATTCCCAACATCGAAATTGATGGAATAATGTATTTACTATTAACACACCAAATCCATACCCTAAAGCATTCTCAACAATGCCACATATTATGACCCTGGTCAATGGATTATTATGCACTCTTGATATGTCCCATACAACCCAAGCTGTAATTTTCCATGTGCTGGAATGTTAGCGTTCACGTTGCTATCTCATTGTACTGGGTGCCCACCTATCTCTACATGACCTGTCTGTATTCCAGGGTAAGTGGGCGTACAATTACTGGCAGGTCGAGGAGAACCTAAAAAAGCACGTGGAGAGCATCTCGAACATCATCCGTGAAATGGCCGTGGAGGAGATCCAGGGTTACCGGGATCAGCTGAACTTCCTGGAGAAGTCTCGCGTGACTGTGTGGGATCCCGAGCATGGCGAGATTCAGCTTGAAATCTACCTTCCCGTCCCAATCCAGACCCTCGACTCTCTGCCGGAAATGGACCTCTACGTTGTCAAGGCAACACAGGCCATGAACACGTACATACCCGATAAGGAGACCATTGCACAGTACTATGATAAGGTGAGAAGCGTGCTGCGGATGGACTAGAAACATCACATTACTAAGGTCTTGCATGATATGAAACTGTGCTAAGTGAGCAAATTACGTATATATTATGTTTTCGTGTTACCAAGTTCACTAAATGCTATACATAGTGAGATCATATATTCTATTATTATTATTATGGCTATTAACATTACATTATTTCTTTTTCAGTATATGCCAACCTGGAACAGAACTATTACCAGTGCATCCAAACCCAGCAATACTGATTTCAAAGCTGAGTTGAATGTAAGATATCAATAAGTTTCCATACTTTGGCGTAACTGTTTGTCACTATCATTCTCACCGGAAATATTGTATCGGCAGAACCTCTAACATCAATACTACGGTTGTATTTAATATTTCTATATTTACATATGCAAGTTATTTATAAATATACCCCTCGTGACACTGCTACAACTTATAATGTAATTATATATAAATACAGGCATGTTGTTCGTTATACAGTAAAACACGTGTGCGACAAAATGAACCATACTGTTATATATATATATATATATAGAACTTATTATCTTTCTATTTCAGGAATTTGTGCAGGCTAAACCCAAGACACGTCGAGCACGCCGCAGATATCAAGCACGGAGCATCTGATTGGTCAATATTCCGACCCACTCCCCTTGCCAATAACATCTGAGATTATTGTAATAAGTGAATAATTTATTTATTATCATGGTTTTTTTTCTCGCCCATGTTAGTGTTATGTTGTATGTATGTTGCATGTGTTTTGTAATAGTTTGTAATATTTGGAATAAAAGTATAACAGAAGAATACGAAATAGTGTTAATAGTTTGTGGAATTAGTTATTGTGTACCGAGAGTTCCGGTATTTAGGCCCACCCGAAATTTGGCCCATGGGCCTACAAACGAAGCTAACTGTTTCTCCTGTTGTTTGAATGTTTCTGTTCACATTCTCTTCCAATGATGCCTTTCAGTTATTGCGAACATTCATGGGTTTTCAGTCCTGTTGTTAATCTTTTTGTTCAGTCATCCAATGGGTAACGGATTTCTTTTGTTCTTATACTGTTGTTGCTTCAAGTGCCAAAACTATACATTTTCTCTGTTTTTTCGCATCAGAAACACAATACCGTATACCGGGAAATATTCATGGGAGGTCATTTCCGTGGTATTAAAGGGTAACATGATGACACTGAAATTAATTTAGCATCGAAAATTCTCCTATTCTGGATAGGTTCAACCAGAAATTTAGAAAATCTAAAGTTGTTAGTGACTAGCTAGTCTATCACAAATTGCTTATGTGTGATTGTAAGCTGTGACATGCGCAGTTGTGTGGAAGTACTTTCGTACAACTAATACAATATTGAAATATATAATAGAAAAAAAAACGTATATCATAAGTGCATGAATAGTTAAATTTCAATAGTGTAACTGGCTAAGACTTGCAAATTGCGTTCATCCGGTCATAAATAGGGTCACAAAGGATAACGGGTCGTGTCAATCAGTGTCAACCACCCTGGTACACCACAATGAAGGGATTAATCTGTTAAGGTAATTGCGACTTATCGCCACGGCCAATTGGATTACCAATCAGTTGGTTAAAATGTCTACACAATAGCATTCACTTCCAGAAATTAGGTTAACATCGACGACGATAGAAGTTATACCGGATAGTTGTAATTTTGTTAATAATAAAACAGGACAACCTTGAAAACAGAAATTCTTGAAACCACTTTGTGTCTCCAACCACGATAATTTCGCACATCGCAAATTTCCCGGTATACGGTATAGAGGGGACACTGTAATTCCAACATGAATTATTTTTCGTAATTTAAATGTTCGAATTATTAGAAAAATGATTTGACCATTGTAAATTGTTAATACAGTGTCCCTGCGATATAACACGGTTCGATACACCATGGATTTGAATATAAGGCAGGGACAGACGTGGATCCCATTTTTAATTTTGTTATTTACCTGTACTATCATGTAAGGCGGGTAACTATAAGGCAGGGTATGTCATGGACCCCAACTTCAGCGTTATATCGAGGGGACACTGTATTTGCATCATTAGAGATATTCATTTTTTCTTTTGTTAATTAATTACCATAAACCATTGAATACAAGCCTAGACTCGGCTTCTATTACGGTAATTTTGCAACATTCTCAGAGTTGTCTTCTAGTCAAGGCAGGCTGCTATTTATATTTCAAGTAAAATTTTAACAGTTTATGAATCATATGAAAAACATTTATCATTATTAATACAATTAAAAATAACCTAAAGACAACTCCACTTCATTTTGACATGGGGCAAGCTGTCGTTATTAAATAAACTGATAGTCACAATTATTTTTATTTGCATTGTTTTCAAGGGAGGCTTTATAAACAAGGAAGTCATCTATATAAGGCAGGCATTCTATTCAATGCAGGCATTTATTATTTTTTTTGGCACTTGAAACCCAGCCTCTAATCAAGCCAGGCTTCTATTCAAGGTATGCTTATATTCAAGGATTTATTTTAAGTGCAAATATTATGCCCATTGTGTTTTTCTTTCTTACAGTAGTGCTTATCTCTCATGTGAACATCATAAAAACCCACTTGTTTTATTTCCCAATGAAGTCAAGTTAACCCTGATGTCATTCTTTTGTCATATCCTAAACACTGACATTACAGAGACTGTTATGCTTACACCTTTTTAACTCATCTTCGACGGTCGTCAACATCTCTGATAAATCTATCATTCCAACCAAAATAACCACCTTCACATAATCTCATGAAGATCAAAAAACCTACTCACACAATAAGTGTAATTAATGTTCACAATTCTCAGGTTCAATGAGGACCTTTGAACATTAATTTTATGCAGGACATTTTTTCCATAATCATTCGTATGGTGTGGGTAATTGTTAACATATAGATAATTCTTTTGGAATAAACCATGGAAATCCGCTGAAAGAAATTCTTGATAGAGGTGACCCCAGTTTTCATTTTGCCTCTCTAATACAATACTATCAAAACTGTTAATATCTTAGTTAAAATTGTGAGCATTACCATCATTACTTGTGCTTTCAATAGCTGATCTTTCAAACATCTGTTTTCCCAATAAATTTCTAACTCCAGACGTTAGTAAAATCACTTTATCAGACACTCGTTGTAGAGAAGACAGGGAGTGCTTAACTTTTCCCCCAGGTGTACACACACACACACACACACACAAACACACACACACATTGTGTTGTAGATTTTTACAACACACAGGTTTCATTACGAATGTACATACTACAAGCTGCATTTAATTATAGACTTCAAGGATTAATTATGAACAATAGTAATATCGAAAAAGTAATGGATAATCTGAAATTAGGCCCAGACCTTAGATCATAACTACCCATTATTTGTACATGTTTTTAGTTTCTGCTGCAAAAACATGAAATATATATACCAGTAGAAGTAGTGTTAGAATGTTTTTAATTGAAACAACAACATGATAAGACAAAATATACTAGTATTTCTGTTTGGATGATAGGGTCCCATTCCACAAAACTAATATAGAGCTACGAGAATTATAACTTATATAATATTGATGGTACATGTAACTCCTATAATTTTTATGATAACTTCTATAATGTTTATGATAACTCCTATTATATAATATTTATGGTAACTCCTATAATATTTATGCTTAGAATGGAGCACAGGACTTGGAATAATTATAATAAAAACCATCTATCTATATAGTAATGTTATATTACTATATAGGAAGATGGT
>JAUTBQ010128967.1:0-15271 GCA_032361185.1 Lepetodrilus ovalis | reverse complement strand
GAGAGAGAGAGAGAGAGAGAGAGAGAGAGAGAGAGAGAGAGAGAGAGAGAGAGAGAGAGAGAGAGCGAGAGAGAGAGCAGAGAGAGAGCAGAGAGAGGGGTAAAGAGAGAAGAGAGAGGGGTAGAGAGAGAAGAGATAGGGGAGATAGAAGAGATAGAGGGAGATAGAGATAGAGGAAGAGAGAGGGGAGAGAAGAGAGAGGGAGAAAGAGAGAATATAGAGGGATAGAGAGAGGGGGAGATAGAGAGAGGGGAGTGAGAGGGGGAGTGAAAGAGTGAGAGAGAGAGCGTGGAAGAGATAGAGAGGGAGAGATTGAGAGAGAGGGGGTTATAGAGAGATAGAGGGAGAGAGAGATAGACAGAGGGAAATAGAGATACAGAGGAGATAGAGGGGAGAGGGAGAGAGTGAGTGCGAGAGAGAGGGGGAGTGAGAGAGGGAGAGATAGAGAGAATGGGAAGGGGAGATAGACACAGAGAGAGATCCAACGTAAATAAGCGTACACGTATACACTTGGGTACAGGGGTACAGAGGTTGTACTGCCAGGCGTATCTGCTGTCAGTAGTGGCCAGGTACTTGATACATCTTCTGCAGCACACGCAAAATGCTAAGATTAATGGACATTATGTAGGCATATGGTCGTCTGTTTCAGAAAAGACCATGCAATGGTATTTTGGTATTCATCTTTCTCGAAAAACCAACATTATACCTAGACTACTGAACATCGTAGGTATAACTGTCGGGATTTCGAGGGTAGACACATTATAGGGTTTTCATATTTAACGTAAAGTTGCGAGGTATTAAGTATACACAGGAAGTTGGGGTCAGAAAATCCAATGTCCAATACGAAATGGAAAATACGAGATGGACAATTATGTTTACTTAGACTGGAGAAGGCGATAAGGAATGATGACCAGTCTGAATTGAAAGCCGTCATTAGTCGTGAGCGGACGAGTCGCCATCATCTCCTCGGACAAGAACACGACTGATTGTGGTGTCCCTTGTGATACTGACACAACCAATCACACAACCAATCAGACAGGATGGGTATCTGATATCTGGTCAATCACAAAAGCATGCAATCTTCCAATTTACACCGACAACCATACAGGGACGACAAAATAGACTCCAATGTAACCCATCCCCTGTGCAGCGTTGTTGATCAATCAGTCGACAAAGATGAAACATTTCGTCAGAGAAACACATTTCACGTTAACGTTCGAGATGTTCAATCCGTATAATGTTGAAAATTATCAATATTGATGAGTTGTCCTATATATACTGTTGCAAAAACCGATTATCACCCCTCTGTTCTTACTGAAAAGAGTACATTTGACTTAATATAATTGTTAAATTCAGGTGTTGAAATGTATTTTAGCAACCTACCAACAATAAAGGTGCTGTTGGAAAGCTTTCGTATGTTTAATAAATAACATAAAGATATGGTTGCATATAGAATGATTGAATAATTTAACCTATGAACGTTGATAAAAACAATAGACTTAAAAAATCAACTGTATCGTATTCCCGGTTAGCAACGTCATCGACAAATTACATCAGTAACCAGTAACGCCACCTAGAGATTGATTAAGGGCAGTATGTCTGCATGGTTTATTGTCAATGAGATTATTTGTGGTTTTGATGGATATATTTGGTCAAGTGTCGCCAAGAATCACATGCAATATTGCTGTCGTGTAGTAGGACTGTAGGAATATTGACTAGTCGTCGAACTACACGATCTAACCGGTTCAACATGTGATCTATTGGATTCATATCCTGGTTCATGTCTAACCAAGGTAACCATTTGACAAAGCGGTTGTTGGCAGCACTGTTTGTGGATCAACATTCTCCTCTTGTACGAGTTTTATTGACTTATATCCCTCAACTAAGAGCAAGCAATGTTGTTTCTCTTGCGGGGCTGTCCGTCATTTCGTTGACGTTTTCGTGAGGGATCTGTAATTCGATTTCACTGTTATGATGTATGCCGTCCCAAACAAGAACAGAGACGAAACCCGTCATCAACGGTGTCTTCTTCTACACTGTTATCACTAATGTTTCACCTGTCAGACATCTTCCTCTCATTCGTCCTTCAATTCGATGGAGTAGGAAACGTGGCTTATCTGTAAACAACACGTGCCACCATTTATGTAGAAGAATATTGGCGTGTTTTCGCTTCCACGGTAGTCATGGGTCCTTGTGACTGGCTGTCACCTTTATTCTTGTCATAAACTCTCTTGCAATGAGTATTTCGTTAAAGATTTGGCGGCAAAGACGTACGTTGATATGGCGTCCCCTTCCTTCATGTACTTGACAGGTCGACACATGGCATGAACGTAGGATAAGACGATACAAAACTCAGTCATATGCACATCAGATCTTCGGGGACAACCAGAATTCTGCAAAGGAACCAATCCATGACGTTCTACGGGCCGCTGTTTCAAACGTTACACGGTTCTAATGCTAACTTCTCATTTGTCTAATAATTTATCCAGTAGTTACGTCTTCTAAATACATACCCAGAATTTCATTGCGAATACCTATTATTGTTAACATGAGCATAAACTAAATTACAGTTATAACTTTAAAGGTGATGGGGAGGAGGTGACATCAATTTCTAGCGAGAATATAATATTATGTTGCCATGTATATCAATTTATACATGTTATTCTTGGTAGAACATTTTTAGACTACGTTAAGGACAATTTCTACCAACAAGGGACTTGTGAAATTCTTAAAGCTTAGAATGTCATCGTTTTGTTGACCTCATAAATAACTAATAAAATTATGTCCCCCGCAAAGACTAGTAATTAGCTTTCGTTTCTTCAAGCCATTACTATTTTAACGTACTCAATATACATTTGCACGATCATTATATCCTATATTTGATATCAATATTTTAGAGTACATTAAGTTGAGTATGAATTAGAAGACATAAATGGGAAACATTAGATTCACTACAACTGTACATCAAATCTAAATAGCGTACTATGTTTAGAATACTATGAAGAGCATTACGACAATAGCCTACAAGACTAGTCTGTGCGATGCGACAATGTGTTCTACATGTACTATGTACTGGGCTCCTTCCTTCTGACACTCAGTGAGGATCAGCACGTCCATCCGGAATGAATTCCATAGAAATCGAGACCCGGATGTAGTCATTTGTCATCTTCACACAGAAGAGTTCCTAGCTTTAAAATGTATTACTCCGCCACTCCCCTCCAGCCATTGCCATATGTCGAATGTCAAGTGAAGCAATGTATGATGCAGTGTGAAAGAAAAAGAGTATTGAAACATGTCTCTAATTAAAATATGTCGCCCTACAGTAACAAGAGGAGACACGTGTCTCCTGTTGTCATCATTAATCTTATACGGTCATGTAATACGAATGTTTTACTTTATCACGACTAGTTTCAATTTCAAAATTTAATCATATTTTTTCTAATATTATGTTTTCTATTTAGATATATATATGTCAAAGCATATTCTTTACCTATATCCAAATCTATTTATCTATTGTATTTACTGCTGTTCGTGCGTAATTTGCTTTATATATGCGACAGTAATTCAGGCTCCACGTTTCACAGGAAGTGACTATATTTACGTAGCTTGCCGCACGTGTGCTTACTGTCGCCGTGATGTTCTCCTGGTAAACATCGAATGTAAAGTTACGTCAGTCAACAACGTCTTGAGTACTAGTATTTCTCCGAGAGAGAAAAAAAATAACTTCAATGTGATGCAGGCATCTGTAGACGGACACCAGTGCTATTCCCCGCCCATTTTCACTCGATCAATACGCAGCTAGGGCTCCTCTAATGCTGCACGGTTCATTGTTAACTGCTATTTCACCTGGTACGGTTGTGTAGCAAGTCTTCCTGGAGTATACGTCCCGCTCGTGAACGCGGTATTTATTCGCGTGCACGGAAGTGGTGAGGTGCTGCTCGCGTGCACGGATGTGGTGAGAGGAACTTCTCTCGTGCATTGGTTGTTGAGCTGCCGTCCTACAATCCGCGTACGTGGTTCAATGTTTGTCAATCAGTGTATAAGCGATTGCGGTTTTATGACAACGAACCAACCAAAGTCAATTGTTATTCCTTCGTGCCGAGTTTATTGGACATTGGATTCCTGATACTGGTTGCCAATGTCAACGATACGTTACCGCAATCGAAGGATACGCATTGGAACTAAACTTACCGCAATGTACAATAATAATACATAAGCATGTGGTATCTAGTTGGAAAGCTATTCTTTTACCGATCATTTAGCATTCTCACTTGTGTCTGTTTTATAGAAACAATCCAAATAATCAGGAAGTCGCACGTTAGTTCATAGACTGCAATGTTTGCTCAACACTACGTTGTCATTGATCTGCGTAACACGTAATGGGGTCTATAGGCCGGTTTATTAGTTTGACCAGTATTAACCGCATTGACACAGAACGCGTTAATAACATGAGTTCCATTCTGTTTGCAGTGATGGGAGAAAGGATCGGCCCAGCAGAGAGCCCCGGGGTACCGCTGTTCCCGTCTTGGAATTATCTGGCAGCAATAACCGAAGACAATTGACACAACAGACGCCAGAGATGAATGGTCCAGGCCGGTAATTGTGACTAACAAATCAAGGTGATTCAATTGCGGTTCGAAATAATTCGAACTACGTTCAGCACCCACGGAAGGTGTGGTGGACCTGCCGACTGTCACGGTAGATCCGGGATTCGGGGAATTGATTTGGACGCGATATGTCAACGTCAACGTGGCTATCTGCGTCGAGACGTTCGTGAGCAGCCAAACTCCCGACTGTCTTCCCGTTATTGTCTCGAGACAAACTTTGCTCAAGGAAGGGGGAGAGTAAACAAGTTTAGCGAAACATGAAAAGGTCGCTTTAAGCCTGAAGGGGGATACCACAATATTTACCGTCAAAACACGAACTCGGCGAGTTCGAATCCCATAGAGACTCATGAACACTTCCAACGACTTCAGTGTGTTTTTGACAGCTGAAAAGATGAAGTGCGATTCTCCAGAGTACGTATCGTTGCAGTCGAATTCGGCGATACAGCAGTTGTTGCTGACGGTGGTGATGGTGACGGGGTTCGTTTGCACCAAGACGATCTTTGACAATATACGACGACGACAGGCAAGGATAACAGTCGTGGTCGTCGGGGCAGGCCCCATAGGGTTGACATCCGTCCTGGTGGCGGCGAAGAGCGGGCGAGTCGCTGGAATAATACTATACGAGGAACTATGCAGGAAAGTGTTGCTAAACAGGCAGCATCAGATTGCCTTCGATCAGAAGAGTATACCATTCTTGAAGAAGCTAGGTGTTGACTTCGACAATATAGAAGGGTGTTGGGAAAACGAGTGTTTCTACACGAGAGTGGGGATCTTTCAGGAGTACTTGCTGGATATCATTCAGAGACTGAAGACGCCAACGGAACTACGACTTGGAACAAAGGTATGGTAAATCACTGATGTCTCATGTCTATTAGCATCACTAGACCATCCGGTGATCACACAGTACTACGTCTATGAGGAAAGATAAAGCAACAAGCGGCATTTATGCATATAAAAGGGTCGTAGCTAGCCATGGGGTAGGGGTGGCAAATGACATACCCCCACCCACTCAACAACCCACAACCCCCACCCCAACACCACCCCAAGTAGTTTTACCCAACTGTATTATTTCTCTCATAAATCGCAAAATCAATTTGTAATTTTCAGTTAAGTGTCCCCTATGTTAAAATAGTTAGCTACGGCCCTGCATAATATATATATATATACCTATAATGATACATGTATACATCTAGGTCAGTGATAATACGGTCATCACCACCACCCCTACCACCTACTCCCCCAACCTTTCCGGTGATCCTAATCTGAAATAATGTACTCGTTATGTTTAGCCTAAAGATTATGTAGATATGATTTAACAGAGCATGCTGCCTTAAATCTATGCAACGAGATACATTTGTAAGGATATAAAAGGAAAGAAGATATCTCGTTCTATCGTAACACATTGGCTGTATTCGATTCACGAATCGATCAACCCTAGGGTGACACTCGACTCGGACACGAGTGATGTAATTACCAATAGAACACCTCGTGTTTCACCCGAGAGGTCAGGAGTATTCTCACCATTTCGGCAGGAGTAAACAGTCGAGTGAGAGTTGCAAGCTATCGAACGAAAGCACGGGTACATTACAAATAAATATAATAATTTGTGTTATGTTGACAATATATTCTGAGTAAGAGGTGGGTCAATTTAATTATAAAATTTAAATCTTCACATTATTGGTTCATTCCGTGTTTACTCCTTCGTTCGATTCAAGTACTCAATGCACATGCGTCTGACCTTATACCGAGTCCACTAGAGTCGTGAATCGAATACAGCCTTAGTGTAGATATACCTCTCGATATTAATCCTAGATGCTAATCCCCAGTGGCGTGTTTCTGTCAGGTTCGTTCATTGTTCCAGATATGTGCGCGTCAGATAGCGGTAGACATGACAAAGATCAAATTATTTGTCCCCTGACATGCGACGACAGCCATCAGCACTGTGTCATTATAACACTGACACTGAAACGTAGATACATTTATAATCCATTTAACGCTAGTATGTTAGATTTGTAATATGGATTTCATTTCCCTAAGGAAGTAATACGTGTTTGTAAAGCACAATCAAACATTGTATCAAATCATTGTTCAGTGACATTCTGTGGTTAATATCAGTTCAGAGGTCAGAGTTTGTATTCCCTTATTCCCACCCACGGTGATACAAGAGTACACATACATATCAAGGAATCAAGTACGTACCATTGCCAACTTGCATATATTGAACAGAAGTTAATGTTTTTACGCAAACCAGGTATAGGATATGACAAATTATTTAAGTTACTATCTTTACTATATCCAAAAGCTTAATACTTCTGCGGGAGCGAGTGATAGCGCAGTGGTAGAATGTCCCGAGTTCAAATCCTGCCCCAGGGGGCCCGACATCAATGTTCGCAAAAGTTACATTTCTGTTAGAGAGTGGCAATACAGATATCATCCTTGATCTGTCAGTACCAGCCGGTACTCGCAGGTTTACTGTAATATTCAGCGTTACGGATGTTGCGGGTGTCCTCCTGTCCTAAACTGACAAGTCGTGATTAGTAAAATACTCTAAGAGCCACTCTAAACCCCATTACAAAAACAAAAAGAATAGTTCTGCAATATGTGTTCTACATATTATATTTGTGATGTATAACTTGTGTGTGCTTCTAATCAGTAACGTCGGTGATTCACTTTGGTAACGTAGATAACTCTTGTCTATGCCTCCTGTATGGTGCTCTATGCTGATTCTCATGAAGGTGGTGTGAATCGTTCAATAACCCATTTGCTTCAACCCCGTTGGGCTTGACGAACGCGTTTTAGTAATTTAGGTAATTTAAGTAATACGTGTTTCCATCAGAAACTATTATATGACCTTCTTCTGGGACTATTACTGAATTATATAAGTAACTTACGAGATACCGCGTTCGGCTCTGAAAAGCCTTCAGATAGACCCTTCGTCTGGGTTAGGTCGAGGAATTCCCAAAGCCGGGTACTACAAAACTGCTTCTGAATGCTGTTCCATCGATTTGAACGTGTGATGCACTTAAGCTACTACAGTACTTGAAATCACTTTGGTAATAGACTTTAACACAAGTCATGCTGTATCCCTAGCCAGTCTTAGAAAGCTTGCACTCCACGTCTCTGGTGATTCGAGATGTTCGCTCTGCTGTCATCCCTCCTTCCAGTTCCTGCTGTTCGTGTCTAATGTTCTGCTTGCTCTCAGAATTAAACACGAGTTCGTCTGTAATAAATGGACACGAGACACGATGCCTCAAGGTCGTGTTGTGTGACCAGGAATAATGGGGAACATACACCGTACTCAGACTAAAGACGAGTTTTCAGAATGCCGTGTTTGTTCGCGTATAAATAGATTAGCTTTTTTTCCCTGTGGAATTGCCAACTCCATTTGATGAAATTTGTCCTTTTTTATGGCTGGTTGTAAAAACACCTGGGCTTGTTCCGTGTCGGTATAGTAATTGTCTATTATGTATCGAGAAAACCTTGTAGCGCATTGATATTCATCTTGGGTTGTATACTCCCCGGGGCGTTGAGAAGGTAAGGAGAACATCATGATCCATTGACTGGGTAATACTGTAGCGCTATGTGCACGCATTCGAGAGAAGATTTGGTGCGATATAAATGTGCATATTATTATTATTATTATTATTATTATTATTATTATTATTATTATTATTATTACGATCTCATGGATTCTGTGTTGTTTGACTTACGTACATGCCCCTCTGAATAGTGGAATTATCAAAACTGCCATAAACCAGTACATATATGTAACGAAAAGCACTGATGCGTTCGCTTAACTCTACTCTATCCGTATCCGTTGGATACAACCCAGCATACTCTACAGAGACGTCATAGTGGATTAACCCAGCCTTGAGAAGGTTAATTGTTCTAATGCTCTTGCATTGTTACGTAAATATACCGCAATGTAAATTAACACCCATCTTAAACATAGGTACTTGAGCATTCAATTTAGCAAGAATCTTATACGTATATATTATTTTTTTATGAAAGATATATGCAGTTGTAGTGCGGTATAGCAATATGAATGGGAAATATAAATATTAAAAATAAAAAAATATATATAAAATGAAAATAAATTTGAAGAGGCAATTTATCAATATATTACGATAGCCTTATAGCCTGGTTCAGCTGTATATAGAGCGTATTATTTGCTGGACTACCGATAAATCAATACGGTCAGTCTGACCTCTGCCCGCGATGTGGCGTTACTACGTCTCAAATAGTGAATACCTTGATGGACATGCATAGTGTGTGACCTCTATGCCAAGGTTAAAAACAATTCCAAGACGGTTAATAATTCGATAGCGTAATTAGTACCTCGAAGCCAAATCTTGCACATCATATCTTGCTCAGTCTCAAGGTCTTGGCTGTTTGTGCATTCGGATGTCATACGCTCATGTCCAGTTCCTTCGTTCAGCGGTTGACATTTCGAAAATGGGAAACACGTCGCTTTTGGGGAAAAGCTGATTGAATTTATCCTCGAGGAACAGACTCGCAAATCTATTTGTCTGTGAGTGCCCATCTATGAATATAATAATTGGCGTGGAAGTGTATGAATCGCAGTCTTCGGTTGTGTACAGTGGAATCCCGACGCCGTTTTGTGTCGGTCAACAGACGCTGTAATATGCGGTAAATAGCGGCGTCACGTCAGCTGACGGCGTCGTCCATTGAAGCTTTCGACTGCTGTTAACAACGCCTGCAGACGAGTGTGTATATACGCATATGGAAGGTTATTACGTTATTACTTATTGCGTGCCGATTGCTGTTCTACCGTATGGAACACGGAAGTCTAGCATTGATCTTATATAGAGTATGTCTGGGTTGCATTAGATTGTAAGTAGACTATTTTGGCAAACTCTCGAGCAATGCTAATTGGGGATGTTTCCGATATACTGTACATTGAAAGATAGTAGACACATTGCCTCTAATACATCCAGTGGTATTATGTCGATGTGTATCGTAAAGTAACAGAACAGTCAATGAAATAAACTGTACAGTGGGTATGTTTTTTCTTAATAAAGAGTAAACACGTCGTGTTTTATTGGTATTACTTTAGTATGCATGAATACTTGGCGTATTAGTCTGTATTTTAGTTGTAATTTTAAAATGTTACGTTGCTGCATGTACTTTCTTTGTGAATCAAAAACAAGTTCCATGTTATAATAACATAGATAGCACTGTTCGCGTTTCATGAAATAGCAAGTTCAACAGAAAATGTTGTATTCATTTACGTTTTATTATATTTTGAATATTGAATATCAAAGTTCATATAACCCATTGCCTTTTTTTTAATGTATGGTTACTTTGCAATGTAAACAGGTTCGTAGGACGCATCCTTAGAATGGAGATAGATCTGTTTTGTTTAGCTCCTCACACTGGTTGCTGTTGACGAGCGGGAGATCGGAGTTCAGAATGATCGCGTGCCGTGGCTGTTTATTTAGTTAACAGTAGCTGATTCAGCGGTAGCACTCGGAGACTACATACATTAAGAATATATCCCGTAGTCTAGCTTGGCCATATAGGACGATTT
This sequence comes from Lepetodrilus ovalis, assembly GCA_032361185.1. Taxonomy (NCBI): domain Eukaryota; kingdom Metazoa; phylum Mollusca; class Gastropoda; order Lepetellida; family Lepetodrilidae; genus Lepetodrilus; species Lepetodrilus ovalis. Next base: position 5,113 of record JAUTBQ010128967.1, on the reverse strand, counting down.
CAAGAAGAAAACGTATTATTACTCATGGCAACATTACATATGGTTAGCTACAGTAACTCGTGCATTAATAACCAATATACATTTTAATTACCCAGAAGATTGCGACACGGCATATGCCCAGCTATAATATCATAGACCTTAATAACCAATTCGCATTTTAAGTCCACTAAAACGCGCAACGGTGCCTTTAACGATTATTGGATCAGCGCACTCATCTGAGAGTTGTCTTTCTAGAGAACTCATACGGAAGCGTTGGCGGGATAACGTTAATTACATAGTGAGTGAACATTACCCAGAAAACACATGGGGGACACCGGGATCGTGGTGTGGGGATGTCTAGTGTGTTGGGAATGGATTTCCTTCATGCTGACAAACAAATAAATTGAGAATTCGTCTAGTCTTAAACTCATTTAAGATATGTTTACCACGCAATGTGCAGCTGGAAAGATCTGTGCTATGTTATAGCTTGAACAGATAAATCTTGCTCTTGATCACATCTGCAAATACTTGGGGAAATTCTAGCACTTTTCTCATGCTATCATGTATAAACATTCATGATGAAGAAGTGAAAGACGTCCCCATAAGTTGTTTCATTTTTAAAGAACTTTTAAATTACTGCATTAAGTTAATTTTATGCATTTTGAATTTCACTTAAAGACTCCATAATAACTAGCATGCTCATCATCATTAAACTGACAACGTTCGCATGTGCATGGTGATAAAATGCCACGTTTGTTCCATGTTCTGCGTTTTATGAAGCATACAGGCGTTTCAGTCGATACATTTAATGTTTTGTTGCACAAGATGTCGGCATTGTGTAGACATATAGGCGTTTAACGATGCAGTATGTCAGACTAATTTGATAGAAGTACTAGACTTCAGCTGCTTTTCTCTACAATTCTCTACGCTACTTTTCTAAAAGTAGTGGCTGGCTGAACCATTTAGTCAGAAACCAGCAGGAAATCGGCTTGTGCACAGTCAATTCACTCAATGTTTTGGGTTTTCCTACTAGCTCCTACAAAACACTACGAGCTCAAAAGCCGAAGTAAAATGTAATGATATGTAGTACTGCATATATGTTATCTGAACTGCTATACGTAGCACAGACTGAACGCAGCCCAGATACTGTTACCTGTAGATACCGTGTGCATTCATACATTATGCTGTCAGTCTATGGTTGTCTCCCCTTGTCACCGCTACTCTCATGAAGGCATGCTTACAATGGTAAGAAATGCTGGAGTAACTCTGTAGTAAGGAAACACCGACGGTCAAGTAAGTGAGTGATGAGTGATCATTGAGTTTAACGTCACTGCTGGAATTTATCATCCATTTCCGAAGACCGATGATCATCAACAATTGAACAAAATTAGTAGATTAAGCCTACGTGCATGCAGTGTATGTTAAATACATTCACCTGGAGATGTACATGATAGATCAATTAATTTGAAGCTATTAGGTATTGATAGAAAAATCAATTCTGAATTTATATCCACTCTGGGAAGAATTAGAAACTAAATAACTAAATCCGATTTAATGGAAGCTATTGATTTACTTATATTTTGACTAATACGAGGGCATGTAGACGTGTAAGCTTACTGTGCGTGCTGGATGAAAGTAATATTACTAGTGCATCTAATTTCTCCGTAAGGCAACGTAACGAGTTGTATGTCCTTTCTGTCGTCACTGTTAAACGTTTTTCATTACAAAATCAGTCTGCTTGTCTGGCCCTAATTATTAAAAAGCCCTTCAAAGGAATTTTAGAAACCTGCAACCTTTTACTGAAATAGACGAGTTGGACGTAAAGTAAAAAAAAATCAGGTTATTTTGAACGTCTGTTTCACCTGCCAATCACTATTTTGGCGGAGTCATGATGAATGAGGGTAAGATCAAAGTAACACTGCTAATCGATAATCTCAGATCACGTGATAGCGTAATATTAGAATATAATGGTATACCTGCCTCTCAATGAACAGTAGCTTACTTCCTGTCATGCGCAAGACCGTTTGGAGATAGATTTCCCGTGTGCTATTGTGTAATATATTGATCAATATTGATAAATCGAAAATACACTACCGAGCTACTTTCTAGTTCACTTACTCACACCTACGTAAATTGACATTAAGCCTTAATAAATACAAGCATGTATTTAGTTATATGCTCCATGGCTAAATCTTTCTGGGGTTAGAGAGTTACTTGTGTTGGACCTCTTGCTGAGAACATCACAGACTCTTATCTTGGGTTTAATGGAGATCAATAGTGCTAGAAGAACGAGACTTTTGACAGAGTTCATTAACCATGGTATAAACGAACTGCTCTTTCGGAGGTTGTATTGTATTGGGGGCTTTGATATGATACCATGCTTGTAGTCTGTCTCAGAGCTATGTGCGGCAATTCCGTAGAATATGAAAGGTCATCAGCATATCATCCAGTGGAAGGTCAGATGAGTTTCGAGTATAAATTTAGTTTCAACATTATTATCAATCAATTATGCTGCATATCCCTCCAACTAGATGTGTTAGTTTGCCGTACGTTAGATAAAATGTATACATTTCACCACTGAATAGACCTAGACCAATGAGTATGAACCCACGTGCCAGGAGCTATTGCCGGGCAATATAAAATTAGGATTAATGATTATCGGAAAAGAACTAAGATTTAAACTTTAATTAAATTGATTATTGAGCGTATACAGTCTAAAGATAAACTAAATGTGTATTTCTTTTATGCACATATGTACGAATATAATCTATTTGTCTCTGAAATGGCAATTAATAAGCCCACGCTGCAACCGAACCAACTATGCTCGTATTTATAGTGCCAGTGGCTACTGCCGCTTAAATGTGAAAGCGTCATTATAATTAATTACATTGGTGTCTGGACCGTTAATGCCAGATGCCTTAGTCGTGTCTTATTCGACTTAATTGAATGTCACAACGCAAATCGCTTCCTGCAGTCTCGGCCAGTTACATTACTAGCCTCGTACGAGTAGTTAGATGCTCTAGATTGCTTCATTATGCTATCTGTGGGCACGATTCTCCTGCTTCGGTGGGTCCGTCTACCACAGTACTAGCCCAGATCTAGGTATTTGTCACGGTCATGTTACGGTTAATTTGGATATAAATATTCATTCGATGTTCTGTAGCTTTACTACTGCAAACGTGTTCATGCTCGGCCATGGCCTTTTCTGAGCAATCTGATTGGATGCTAAGGTTTGTTCCAATATCTAATCGGAGGTCTTGTTATTAACGCTATGGTTTAAACGTATTTTATTCAAAAATATTGAATGAGGATTGGTAATCAAGCTGTGACGCTTATTTTCATACCGCTCTTCGGGCGAGCATCAGGTCATTGCTATTACCCCCGTCAAGTGATCAGTGTGCAGTCACTTTCCTTCTCAAATCCCTGGCGAGTATACAACCCACGTTTCCATTTCATCCTACCGGGTACCCTTTCCTTGCTGTATGAACGTGCATTTTCGAACTAAGTCACATTTGTCCAAGGTGACCACAAGCTTTTCAGTCTGTGTGGGGCATGCACGAATCCAAAATATCCCTAGGTTTTCGGTCACCCATCCATGCACTGGCCGATCCCGTCGTGCTTAACTTCCAACACTGAACGGGACCATGTTTCACTACATAATAGCATCATCTCGCTGCATGGCATTAATGCTACCTCATCCAGTACTATTGTCGTACAGATCAGACGCAAGGTGGCTTGAAATGTCTCTAAACTCTTCAGCCCCTGCTAGATTAGGTTCTGCTGTACGAAACGGCGTGACTCTAAAGTAACCTCATCTCCGACCTTAACCATAGACTACACCATTGGTAAGGTTGGAGTTACGGTTACCTTAGAGTTACTGCCCCTTCGTACAGGAGCGCCCAGACCAATGTCCTCGAACAGTACAAGTACGTTGAATACCTCGGAGTAGTCGTAATTAAGCGGCACTAGAATAGCGCCACATTGGCAATATCATATCACTAAGGCCTAGTTTTACACTGATCTCTGACTAGGCTCCGTCTCTAAGACTATTTTACGTCAGGACGTCAAGAAGCGGATGCTTGTCGTACAACCATGATGTAATCTCTCCAGAGTAGGTCTCGTAGCCATGGCAACTCGATGGAATATCATGGCAGCCTTCCTTTCTGCGAGATGGAATCAGAAAATGCATTTGGAAGTTGTCGTGATTCCTAAACACACCCCCAAAAAAAGGAAATTCGGTTAAGACGTGTCGATTTTTTTTTATGGTTTCATTGATACCCTTGTTAGCATGTACCGAATCCAGATAATGATGGCGGATGCTAGAACCGAACGCAATCCGAAGGTTCCAGCAATAGAATATGGTTACATCAAATCCCTGTCAACACAACTTTTCCACTCTAATTTGGACGAATGTCCTTACAATTCCAATGCGAATTAGACCCGCGATACGTTTTGCTATGACAAGATAATGTGGGGAAATGTCTGCGTGGCTTGAATCCCGTCCAATCGTTTGTCTTTATACAGTGTCACATATAAAAAAGAAATAGCTGTTCTACTATTTATTAGTACATGTATGCCGTATATAATAACTCTCTATACATCACGTCATTGTTACGTCAACATTATACAACTAAATCTGCTTTATTTATCGGTATACGGAAAATTGTCTGGAGAATGTATAAATGTCAAAGTTTATATGTCAATGTTTATGTAAACGGTTTATATATGTTCTTACAATAACGGTCAAGATCACTTTTATTATCACATTCGGGAGTGTTAACAATTAGGTATCACTCGTTTGTCAAATCGTGAGTATACGGTGAACTTTAAAAGATTGATATGTTTGCATTTAATGGACAAAGTCTTCTGTTCTATTACTCATAATGAATCCTTAGTTGTACTGTAAATATATCGTTTCCGTCAGGCTATATATCTTATAAACTATTTGACATCCTCTTTGTGTCGTAATGTTGTATCTATTTCCTATGAAAGTATTTGTTGTATGTCCAGTCTAACTTCAAGCAATAGCTGAGTTGATATCAATTGCAATTGTGTTGGATTTGTGTGTGTGTGTGTGTGTGTGTGTGTGTGTGTGTGTGTGTGTGTGTGTGTGTGTGTGTGTGTGTGTGTGTGT
>JAUTBQ010128856.1:0-15272 GCA_032361185.1 Lepetodrilus ovalis | reverse complement strand
ATTTACCTGCACTATTATATAAGGCTGGGGGTATGTCATGGACCCCAAATTCAGCGTTATATCGAGGGGACACTGTAGTTGTTATTTCAATTGCTTCTCCCAGTAGTGATGTCAAGCTGGTTTTCCTGTTTTCCATGTGATGAGACCTAACCTGCAGATGGAGCAAAATCAAATCTGTCTTAGTGATATCTTCATGTTTCCCTTGTAATACTTTCAATCCTCCTTTGACATAGAAAAGCTAGATGGCAAGTCAGTGGATAAATACATTAAGGATATTTCTCCCCTCAGAAATACGAGATAATAAAGACCGAAGACATCCCATTGCTGGACGACTGTAGCTTTGATCCTCTTCTGGTGACTGGTATAGCCAAGAACATCCTGTCCTTCCTCAAGTCTAACGCCACCAAGGAGGGGCACACATACTGGCTGTATAAGAGTAAGTCATACAGTAATAAGTCTGAGTAAGTCGTACAGTAATAAGTCTGAGTAAGTCATACAGTAATAAGTCTGTGTGTAAGTCGTACAGTAATAAGTTCTTGTGTATGTAATACAGGCAACTGCAGATGCTGTTTACTATAGAGCGGGGTAAAACTATGAAATAATTGTCAGATCTGAATTAAGTTCTTTCTTGGTTTGGAAGTTTGGACCCAATATTATACTTTGAAAAGGAGAAAATCACAATTGAACTTCATGAGCTTTGATTATCAATTAGTATAAGGATTGTAATTTGCACCTTATTAAATAATTTAAAAGTTTAAATTCCTAAAACAATACATCATTACAGTGTCCCCTCGATATAACACGGTTCAAGACACCGCATATTCGGATATAAGGCGGGTTCAGACGTGGATCCCATTTTTGTTATTTACCTGTACTATCAAATAAGGTGGGTGCTATAAGGCGGGGGTATGTCATGGACCCCAACTTCAGCGTTATATCGAGGGGTCACTGTATTAGGAAAAGTACTACAGAGATCCATTGGCTATTGTAATAATGTCACTCTGTGGGCACACTTTTGAGTGTGGATTTGGTGCTACCTTAATGTGTAAATTATTATTAGTAGTAGTGACAATTTGCAAAATTTGTTACGAACGTGTTATCCCTATACTTACTGTATGTAATGATGCCCACACTGCGTGTAGACGCAGATGACGACATTGTGAAGCTGTACGACCTGACCGTGCTGTGTGGAGAGCAGATCCAGGAAGACTCCAACCCCTTCACCATTCCCGTCGGCATCCTGCTGTACCGTGTGGCGCGCAACATGCGGCAGTCCAGCAGCCGTCGCAACATCGCCACCATCCGCACATTGCTGGAAAAGTGTCTGCTGTTGCTCAATGAGGAGACACACTCGCAGGTACGTCGGCCGGCCGTGGAGGTGTTTATCTATTTCTGGACACACTATGACCTATGAAATGTTTATGCCAACAAATCTTCGTTTCAAATAACGCATGAGCACGTAAATAGAACATGATCCTAACAAATCCAAAAAACTTGTAGGTCTTTAGTGAAATAGAGTACCTATTGTTAAAATGCCAATAAACATGATGGACATAATAAATGTCCTATATGTTTCTTCTGTATCTGTTTCCTATGTAAATGCCTAATTATCAATGAAATTATATATTTGGCTTGTAGACTAAATGTCAATCTTTAATTTGATGCCAAATATCATACAGAACAATCAATATTATTTACAATAGTGTGACCATAAATAGTCATGAAATCACCAGTACATAGCTGACTGTCCAGCCAACATTTTCCTATATTGAACAAGTTCAAGGTCATCTCTCGTTACTTTTGCAGGAAAGTTGATCCAGTCCGTCTTTCAATGAAAGTGTGACAATATCGCACCATCCTGTACTATTTTATTAGAAATTTGGTCAAATAGATTTATGTATTTAAGAAATGATGTTGCATGCTTAAAAAAAAATGATGCATTTTTCGTGTTGTTTTGTCCTTTAGGTGTGCACCTCTGCCCATTACTTGCTGTCTGACCTGTTTGTACCTGACAGTTCTATCAATGACGTGTGGGCCAACACTGAGAGGGATTCTGACGAAGACACAGAGTCTGCCAATGTAAGCAGAGTACATGATGGACTGTAGGCCCTGTTCCTTTCACCACAGTTCACTGTCCAGACAGTTTTGTCAATAGAACAGCCCACACAGTCCCAGAAAGTATGTGGCGTTAGCGAGGTGGTGCAGACCGCACAGTGTTTAGTACGGTGATGTCACACATCTAAGGACACTTTTTGTCTCCCATTTTACTGGCGTGAGTCATGCCTTTCACTCATTAGAGTGTACTGGAGTGTCGCCACAGCTATAGTAGAACACTTCACACAGTTGAAAGGAACAGGGCCCTTGTTATGTCTGCATACTTCTTTAAACCTTCCTTGTATGGTCAATGATCAGTTACCAAGAGAAGATAACTGCTTCTTCATGAACTATGAGTGACAAAGTTTTCTGAATGAGAAAGGCAGATGATGTATTTTATGAGTGCTTCTTCCAACATGCCACTTTCCAACATGCAATGTATCATCCAGCAAGATTATCTTCTTGTTATAATAATCATTTGACAAGTAGGAATGTATTTAGTTAATAACATGTTTACTCTACTGCTAATACAATTTATGATATGATTAATTTTGAGACAATAAGTCACAATTATTTATTATTGTTGATTAATTTAAAAATTTCACTTTGTACAATAAAAGATCCCTCATTAGTCAAATCAGTTGGGTAATATGCCTAGCGTAACAAGGTGGGTGGCATATCTCATGTAGACACATGAAAACCCATTCATCATGTTTTATGAACTACGAAGGATCACTTGTTAAGTGGTCATTTCATGAGCATACCCAGTATGCACAACATGAAAATAAGAGTTACCTAATTTGCATAATATTCAATAATCTCTTACCTTAATTAATCCTATGCATATTATGAATGCTATATGTATTTAATGTTTTGTACAAACCTTCTTTAGATTTGTGGTAAAAGTGCCATTTAAATTTAATTAATAATATATAAATAGAATTGTTTTATATTATGTTCATATTTGTATATATGGTATATCTTGTTTTTCTTCTGCAGAATTCTGATGATGAGGGTGAGAGTAAGAATGAGATGTCGCTGGGACTGAGTGACCTGTGTCGGATCGACCGCTCTGTCCGACATAGCTGGAAGGTTCCGCGGACACACCCAATAGCTGGCACCGTGGAGGAACGATGTCGCGATGGCCTCTCGTATGTCAGAAAGGTACAACATTTGTCATTTCCTTTTGTTGTGAATGTAAACGAGATGTGTATTTTTCTCCATAACTGGCCTAAAAAAAGTAAGGATATTTATTTGTGGCTGTTATGTGATATGTTTTCTCATTATTGGTTCCTATAACCTTTAATGTCATACATGTATGTGGTCCTGTGGCATATATATATAGATAGTTTTTTAAATATTCTGATTTTGAACCAACTGTTTTATCTCTATCTCTTTACTTCCTTCTATTGTGGTATTTTAGAGGAATAAATCTGTCAAAGTGGTCGTTAAAATTTTGTCAGCATGTCCCATTTTTTTTATTATCCATTCTTTCTGTTAATTTTGAATTATGAAAACCAACAATGAACAAAGTTCTCAATAGATATTGCCATAGCATACTACTCGTTGTAAGATTCCTGCAGTAATATTAGTAATAAATCATAAGTAAAATCAACTCCCCCCTTCTACAAACTACATACAGTAATGTATTTGTCACCTCCTGCTATTCTAGGGTCTGGACTGTCTGGCAAGGAACGTGTCGAAGTCGAAGTCGGGGCACAAGAGCTCGAGTATCGTGGAGGAGCAGGCCACGTGTAACCAGAGTGAGGCTATCCCGCTAGACTACAGACCCCTCATGAAGGTGCTGGACACAGGGAACCGACTCATGGTCACCGTGCCGTCGCCGGTCAACGTCACCATTCCGTGGCACCAGCTGACCAAATGTCTGCTGATGAGGAAGGCAGCCATGACGTACTACGCGCTGGCCAAAGCCCATATGTCTGTGCAGATGTACGGCCACGCTATCAAACACGTCAGATTCGCCCTGCACTGCTTTGGTAATTGATATTCCTACTGTTCCTTCAGTTTTATTCCTCTATTTCCCTTCAGGATTTATCACCTGTAAGCTAATTTTAACATATATATTTATAATAATTTCTTTTAATTTTTAAAAAAAAATATTTGTTAATTTGTGTTTGTTTGTTTGTTTTTTTTGTTTAAATTTTGTAAAAATTTTTTTAGCAAGATCTATTTATTATTATTATTATTTTTAAATGTATTTAATTTTTTTCATTTTTTTTATTATTTTTTTTATTTATTTTATAATTTGTCTGTTTTGTTTTATTTATTTAAACTTAATTATTTATTTATATATTTATGTATTTAATTTATGGTTATTTAATTATTTATTTTTTATTAAATTTCTCTTTGCAATGTTTACTGTTAAATTATTTGTAATGGTTAATTTGAGAGAATTCAAGCACAAGGAATCATCAGCACATTGCCTACTTCCACCTGTACGCCGTGCCCTCTCTTCCAGATGCTATGAAGACGCTGGTGGCAGGCAAGGCGGAGGAAAACCGAGAGCTGCTGATGCTGATTCTGGAGGTGGCGGGCTACGTGCGACTCATGATCAGCCACATCAGCCACGGCTTGGAGGACCACCGCCGCGACTACGGCGACATGTCCGAGGAGGAGGCAGTGGTGCTGGATGCCGCGCAGAACGTTGTCGCCACACCGGGTACCGCTTACACTTCTGTCTCGTCATGCTCGCATTGTTATTTCATAGCCTCTCTTGTTCCACTGTCATCACATGTTGGTGAAATATTCCCCCTGTGAAATAAAACAATTACTCACTCATCTTGTTTCACTGATGCTTCTAGTCAATTATAGTCCAGGGTATCATTTCTCGAAGCTCTCTTATCTACTACGAGACAATAAGCACTCTGTAATACATAGCGCTCATGCAATTACGAGAGCGCTATGGTCTCATAGTGGATAAAAGCGTTTTGAGAAATGAATCCCAGTTCAGGTGATATGGATATGCATTAGAGAGTTTGTAAGATAGAATTTGCTTGATGATCAATTATCTTTAAAACAATTAACATCAAGAATTTAAAATAATGTTAGAAAAGGTAATGATCGATACTATGCTCTGAATATATCAAGATGATGTTTGACAGTTTGTAGATTGAAAACTTTGTTATTGGCCAAATTGTCAGTTTATCATAAAATGGTAACGAGCATAAAACTTTTACAAATTTAACAAGATACTCTTAGACGTTAACATTTCATTCATTAATAATTTTTAAGACTATTCTATAGATGTGCGTGTGCACTATGTTTACATTTTGTGAGTATTTATCGACTAGCTCATTAATATTTCATGACGGTAATAGGTCGATAATCCACTGGTCGCTAAAGTTTGATGACGTTAACATTTTATGATTTACAGTATCATAAGCATACCTGATGTGAGTTTGTCTAGGAAATGTCACGATAAACCCGCTTTTTGTTTGTCAGAGTATGCGTGGGTGTACCAGTGGACTCTGAGTATGGAGCAGAACCTGGTACACAGCAGTCGATGCTACGAGATCGCACACCAGCTGTGTATGGAGCTTAAGCGCGACAAGGACATCTGCGTCAGTCTTGCCAAGCGCCACGGAAACTCGCTTAACGAACTCGGCGTGTGGTACATGAACCAAGCCCAGGTGTTCCTGCAGTCAGGTGAGAACTAGACGTCTGTCTGATGTCTCCAACTCTCTCATATTCACTTAGCTGTCTGATGTCTCCAACTCTCTCATATTCACTTAGCTGTCTGATGTCTCCAACTCTCTCATATTCACTTAGCTGATTAAGCTGTGAGCTAATGCTGTAACTTTTCATTGCATATTAGTGAATACTCCTGCTGTAATGTTATGGATATTTATTCCTCCATGACGTTTTTGTTGATTTTTTTATATATATATATTTATGTGCTTTCTTTACAAGCAATTCTTGTGTTCTGGTCTTCGCTTTAAATTTTCATGTTAGGTTGAAGTTACTGGTATTCCTACAAGTCTGTTTCATTGAATATTTGGTTAGAAATTGGCAGTGGTGTGGCTTTCTGTAAAGGTTTATTGAGCTGAGTTAAATTTGTATTAATGGGGCTGTTCTTTTTGCTACCGGCTGACCCAAACCGGCAGTCCACTTGACCCCAGTGACCTGAAAGATGTGCTAATTTTGCCCAACTTCTTACACATAATTCCATTCCGAGAGACCGGCGAGTAACCAGCTGTGATATAGCTAATATTCCAACATTGGCTGCAGGAGCTACTCTGCCGTCAGAGAAGATGAAGAAACTCTGGGAATGCAGCCAGCAGTGTTTCACGGCCGGCATCAAGGCGTTCTCCAGCATCAACGACAAAGCCAACCAGGCGCTGCTGCTGTCTAACAATGGCCGCCTGATGCGTCTGTGTGCCCAGTGCTACACCCAGCAGACCATGCAGTCAGACCAGCCGGAGTTCAGTCCCTTGGAGAGAGAGTACTACTCTAAAGTAGGTGTCCTTGTGTTGCTCCTTAACAGGCAGTCAGTGCTCTGTAGATGATCTCTATTTGTAGCATCTTGAAGTACATGTATTGGTAGCATCTAAAGGGAGAGGGTCCATGCCACGTCATAATATTATGAATACAGTGTCCCCTCAATATAACGCTGAAGTTGGGGTCCATGACAAACCCCCCACGTTATAGTACCCGCCTTATACAATATTACAGGGAAACAGCGAAAATAAAAATGTAATCCACGTCTGACCCTGGGTTATATCTGAATTTGCGGTGCATCGGACCGTCTTATATTGAAGGGGGCACTGTATATCCTTCTACAGTGCCAACATGTACCATATTTCTGAATGCATCATTTATTTAAAATACTAATTTCTTATTTTTCACCAAACATGCTAGCTGTGTGATAGTTTATGTGGTATTAGATTAGAAATGGACTCACTCACTTGTAAGGCATACATTATGGTTTTCAAATAGCTTGATGCATCAGCTAAATCAGCTGCTGTTGTCCTGCCCGAGTTGTCCATGTTGAACTCCTGGTAATGTTGTCCTGTCTGTCCAGGCTGTGGACTGCTACCAGACTGCCCTCCTGATCCTGGGACAGAAGGAGAAGACTCGGTCCGAGATCCGTGACATCCGAGAGTCGGTGCGGTGGGACTTGTCCACCACGTACTTCAACATGGCCATGCTGCTCCAGGATTATCCCCCTTACTTAACTGACACACAGGAGGAGGTGAGTTTGTCTGTTAAATCCTATTGAAAGATTTCTTGTATATCTTGCTACATAAGAATTGCTTCTATTAAATTTTCCTTATTTAATATGAGTGATTTGAGCGTCCAGTTCTCATCAGTGTCCAACATCTTTCATTACAAACTACTTTACAATTATATTTAACAATTTACATTATTTAACAATGTGTAAAGCTGAGACAGAGCAACCTGTATAAGCCAGTGTTTATTTATTGTTTTCTTCTCTGACTGTGTGTCTGTACCCTGGCAATGCAGTTATCTTCCTTGATTTGTTAATCCTGGCCAGGTTTGCTGCAGCATTCTGCACTACGAATGTTTGACAGTAGCTAAAAAAAAGAATAAATTAATACTAATTAAACTTAAGATTTATTTAAAGAAATACCAAATGTTTTCAAGATAACTCAATGACAGTATAGAGCATGACGTAAAACTATATTACTATGATTTGCTGTTCAGGTTGAGAAGAGTATCACTGAGCTGATGAACAAGTCTCTGAAGTATTGCACTGCCGAGGGGAAGTCGGACAGCCACCAGCTGGTACAGCAGATCAGAGCCGCCACCATCAACCATAGACTGGCCTCCTTGTACCACAACGCCTACATCTCACAGGTAATCACCTACATCTCATCTCACAGGTAATCGCCTACATCTCACAGGTAATCGCCTACATCTCACAACATCTCACAGGTAATCGCCTACATCTACATATCATAGGTACTGGCCTACATATCACAGGTACTGGCCTACATTTCACAGATACTCGCCTACATCTCACAGGTAATCGCCTACATCTCACAGGTAATCGCCTACATCTCACAGGTAATCGCCTACATATCTCAGGTAATCGCCTACCTCTCACAGGTAATCGCCTACATCTCAATGGTAATTGCCTTCATCTCACATGTAATCACATACATCTCACAGGTAATCACCTATATCTTGCAGGTAATTGCCTACATGTCACAGGTAATGGCCTACATCTCACAGGTAATGGCCTACATCTCACAGATACTGGCCTATATCTTGCAGGTAATCGCCTACATGTCACAGGTAATGGCCTACATGTCACAGGTAATGGCCTACATCTCACTTGCTTTACACCTTTAATACAGAGTGCCAAACAGGGAAACAACACAATACCACCATTTGACGTCTAGATATGATCTGCCTACCTAACCACTACACCACTGATGTGGTCATGCCTACCATGTAATGTTGTACATCTATTGTATCTATTGTGCAGGAGGCGGAACAGAAGAAGCGCCACCTACGTCAGCTAGCAGACAACCACTACGAGCGGGCAGCCAAGCTGTACCGCCTGGTGGAGGCCCACACCGACCTGCTGAGAGTCCAGTTGGAGAGATTTGCCATGATAGAGGCCGGGCTCAACAGTCAGTACATGCTAGTCACTGTCACCACGTCTTCGTCAAGTTAATAATTTGTCGTTTATCAGTGCAAGGTTCTTGTTGTAATGTAACAGAATTACTCACTCAAGTATATTTTAGGTCAACATGGCATACTTATGTTATTATTACAGATAGTCAGATGCTATTGTAATGTGACCTAGAATTATTGTAAAGGTTGACAGGTATTTCAAGGGTGGCTTGGCTTAGTGAATTATTCATGGCTATGACATATGTTGAAAATTCGATGAGAAAACCAGAAAACTATGGATAGATGTGACCTTGTTTATATTAAGCTCAAACTGAACATTTGTTAATTTGACCCGACATTGTTTCCTCAGCTCTCCCGACCACTAAGCCACGCCTGCGCACGCTCCACTCCCTGTGCGGTATCCTGACTGTGTGTTCGGCATCCATCAGTGGCCTAGCCAGTGAATCGGAAGATACCGCCGTGACGATAGACTCTGGGGACGGGGAGAAATCGGAGGAAGACAAGTTGAGTCTCATCCTGGAGTCACGGCTACAGTTCATCCTGCTCCAGCTGGTCAGATACTACAGTACAACCACCCGGAGGTTAGTCTCTAGACTAGTAGTCATGTAGGAAGTTGAGGATCGTGGTAGGACAGTGATGGATCATCAGACCAGAGCGAAGGGTCTTGAGCACACCTCAGGGACGTGGCATCAATGTTTGTAGTCTTTTTGATCTTGTCATTCATCAGGATTTTACGAATATTTATATTAATTTGCCTCTGCCCTTCAGATCCAATCATCAGGCAGTGTAAGTGTGCTTGTATGTTTTCTTTTACAGTCGAGCAGATCTTCTGAGCAGATTGAAAGAAAGTTACGCAGGAAGTCTGAAGACAGTGAAGAAGGAAAAGAGTCTACGGTCGCGGTGGACGTGGATACAGTCGGTGCTGGGGGAGTTACACAGTCTGTACGACAGCATCAGCAAAGACATCACTTAACCCAGTCCCTGTTGGCTGAATCATAAACACAGCTCCATACAGCATCTCCAGTTGACTCCAGCAGCAAGAGGGTTAAAGCATGTGCTCCAATTGTTGTGTGTTACGCTGTTGTTTTGGGCTTTGTTGGACGTTTGCTCAGGGCTACTTTTGTGACTACAATTCAAAATCACGATGTTTTCCAATGATTTTGACATGATTGTCTTTCAGGTCATACAGCTTAGCTTTAATATGTTGGTTTGCTTGAATATTCGGTGGTATCTTCTTCGGTGGTAGCTCCACGTGGATGGGTGGATGCATGTGTGGATTACTCTAGCAGGATGAATGGATGGACAGATGAACAGATGGATGGATGGATTAATGGATGTATGGATGATTGGATGAATAGACAGATGGATTGATGGATGGATGAATGGACAGACTCGTGAATGGATTGAGTTTTAGCAAATGGCCACTGCGTACCATTTTTACTATGCAGAGTTGTTGCCCCTGATGAAGATTGCATCTCAGATTGCAACTAATTCATAATTAGTTAATAAACCTTGGTCAACTGCTGAAAACTAGTTATATTAGCATTATCAACTATAGACAGCACTGCCTTCATTCTTATCTGTGATCATCTCTTTCTGACACCAGTGTTTACAGAGTATCACGGTCGACTTTGTACAGTACTGAATGTCAGGTTGATGCCAGGCCTCTATCAAAATACTCACATACCAACTGTCTAAGGAACTACCTATCAAATATTGCTGTTGTTTATCTAGTCTGCTAACATTTTATTTCAGTATTAAATTATTATTTTTAATTTCATGTTCAAAAGATCTCATACATGTACTAGGTTGTCCTAAACACTAAGAATTAGTCTGGAGTGTTTCATTGTGAGATGCATCAATGACATTTACCATAGTATGGTCAGCCAAACATACTACTCCAGTACATCTCTAATAGTTATCTCCCTTGCATAGTGCTGTCAGATCATTGAATGGAGCTTTCTATGGAGAATATTGTAATGAAACAGGACTGTAACGTAACATGGTTATTCTATGTAACAGGACTGTAAGGTAACATGGGTATTCTATGTAACAGGATTGTAAGGTAACATGGCTATTCTATGTAACAGGACTAAGGTAACATGGTTATTCTATGTAACAGGAATGACTGTAAGGTAACATGGCTATTCTATGTAACAGGACTGTAAGGTAACATGGCTATTCTATGTAAAGAGGGCCTGTTGCACAATGATCTTGAAAGCAACATTTATTGTAAGGTCAACGCTTTCTATTGTGGCAGGAGCCCAGTATTGTAGCATTACAAGAGCATCGTGCATCAGACCCCAAGCCTGTAATGTAACATGGCTATTCCTATGCAACAAAACTGTACGGTAACATGGCCATTCTATGTACCGGTAACAGGATTGTAAGGTAACATGACTGTAACAGGACTGTAAGGTAACATGGCCATTTGTTGAAACAGTGCTTGTTGTGATTTGGTTCTATTCTTTCTGTTTATTATTTTACATTGTTTTTCATTTACAGACATCGATTTTTCACTGCAATAATGTTATACGTTGTATTGTATCTCAAATAAATCAAATCATGTTTCAATTATTTTGTTATTGTTCATGGCCAAGAAAATGTAGACTGTTGACAGTATTACTTTTATCACAATTGGTTAGAGGAGACAGTGTAGACAGTGACAGGAAGTTGGTCACTGTGTGATCACACGTCTCACATGTCTGAATTTAAGAGATAGGTACCTCAGACGAATGTATCCAAGTTGAAATTATTTCTTATGCAAATATAAAGCTGGCATAATTTTAGAATACCAGACATATTATCCACAGAATATGAAGTGCTTCCAAAATTTCAACCAATAACTGGCTTGCAAATCTACTTTCTCGGAGTTCCATCTTATTACGTCACTGCTGTGTACATTACATTAATTGGTAGAGTATTACCTATAATGCCAAGAAAAGGAATGTCTTCACTTTGTCAGCGACTACCTTTCTGATATACTAGTAATATCCGTAATTAGTCATGAATTCTATAAATGCGCTATAGAGTATTTTCTTAGACCTACATCTAGTGTTTTGTGATCAGGGGCAGATCCAGGCGGGGGCTCACCCGACTTGCGCCCCCCCTAGAATTGGAAATGTTTGTTCAATAAACATGTATTTTATATTATGGTGAAATTATGAGCCCCATCTAAAATACACTTTGAGCCCCCCCACTAACCTGAAAGTTTTGTCATATAATATTACTTTTATGCTGCTTATGGAAGTAGGGGTCCGTGCAGACCGCTACATAGTTGGTGTAAGGGTTAAGGGTTAAGGGTTAAGGGTTAGGGTTAGGGGTTAAGGGTTAGGGTTAGGGGTCCGTGCAGACCGCTACATAGTTGGTGTAAGGTGTCGAGCTCCATCCTACGAGGGTTAAACATATCAATCATTTACCTCTAATTAACACAAACACAAACACAAACACAATCTGCTTCTATATGCTACACACGGATAGCGTGTGACTTTTATTTAGTCACTATATTGCAGTACCAACAGAGAAAACATGTAAACATAACTAACAACCCTTCTGGCAGTCAACACCATCATAATGTATAGAGGACAGACACAACTACAGAATATAGCAAGGTCGACAGGAGAGATAACTCTGTCTGGGTTAATGTGACCCACCACAAGATACAATGATACTCGTCTCCTCACGTTGTTATACATGTTTAGTCGGCCCCTCGTGATGCAGTCGGCCCCTCGTGATGCAGGACAACAGGAAGTTAAACATCTGGCCCCCATTTAATTACAGTGTCCACACTATAGGAGCTCCTAACTTTATGACCCAGTTTCAGTTAGATGTTGAATTATGCAGGAATAAGACTTGCGAATAATGAAGGAATATGACTTGCGATGTCATCGGGAAATGCTTGTTGCCAGGTGGTGACTGTTTAGGAGCTCCTAAATAGGTAGGACACCTTCATGAAATGGGGGCCTGAGGCTGTATCCTATAAACAGCTTAGTTTTTTAATTGATAAAAGTCAGCAACAAAAACCTTAGTTATCAACCTATTTTGACCATGATTTATGTATTTGGCTTAGCCAAACTATCGAATCTATGTCTAAAACTTCAGACTAATCCAATATAGAAAACTTAGTTAAAATGTGTCCTAACGTTAGTGTTTTGCTGTCTTAAATCTTAAGCTGTTTATAGGATAACACCCCTGTAATGTCCCTGTCCTGGTTATCCTTTCACAAAGCTTTGTTATCCACTAAGAGACCATAGCACTATCTTTGTAGAGCATTAGTTATCCACTAAGAGACCATAGCATTATCTTTGTAGAGCATTAGCTATCGGCAGAGAGAGTGCTGTGGTCTCTTAGCAACCAAGAGAGCTTCGTGAAAGGCTACCCAGCTTCCTACACTTTGTTTCAATCTCATTCAAATTCATAAAATGTGCATGGTCCATGTAATGCCATATTTCACGATACATTAATATTTTTACATCAGTAATTAAGATGATTATTATTGTCATAATTTATATAATATTAAAGAAGTTAATATATTACTTAGTACAATATGAGTAAAACAATTTATAAATAGTTCCATCTCAGTATGTTAGTTCATCATATCACATATTGATGGACTTCATAAATATAACAAATGCATTTAACCCTAAACCCAATAGTATTGTAGGCATTAGACAACAAATAAAAATATAATGACATATCATAGGCGAGTATAAATTGAACAATATTACAATATTACCATGTCATTTACTAAAAACTATGAACAGAATAAGTAATAAAATAGTATCTTCTCTAAATAGTAATACCTGAATATCATACAATATACAACAACTACAACAACGATGTAAATAAAGGTAATCTCTAGAAAAGTAACTTCATCCAAGACAAAGGTCACATTGGGCAAAGGTCACCTGGTCAAAGGTCACATTTAATAAAGGTCATTCATCTTTTTGATGGCTGTGTGACCCCTGATTTTGCTTAAAATTAGACATTCAAATTGTGTAAAATGAAGTGGTTATAGTGGTTGATGTCATCGTAAACTAAATAATGTAACTTTAATAAATGATGCCCATGTCCAGCAATAAATGATCAAACTTCCTGTATATTTCTAGTTTGTGGGTACCCGGTAGTTGTGTTCTATTCTTATCTTGCTATGCATCTACAAAGAGTAAAACCATTACAACAGTCAGAATGACGGATGAGAAACCTCACCATGGTTTAGTCTGACTGGCAGATAGCAATCCCTCACAACTTGTCTGTACAGGCTGACAGACATCACTTGACATCTATCAGCACGTGATATCAGCACCAAGCTTGTCTGTACCAGGCTGACAGACATCACTTGACATCTATCAGCACGTGATATCAGCACCACTATGTACTGTACCGAGGAGTGGAGGTAATAACACACAACTGACAGATGTGACACACTTTCATAATGGCACCACTATTACTACCACCACTACTCCCACTACTACCACTAGTACCACTACTCCCACTCACACAAGACATGATCTCACTATGTGGATGTACATTCAATTAGATATGAATTACATTGCATATGTTTGAATAATTACAGATACAAAATAGATGGAAAATATATGGCAAAAAGTAGTGAAAGACTCTTAGGAAACAACATTGGTGTGTTTACAAAGTGTTTACAAAGTGTTTACAAAGTGTTTACAAAGTCGACATTATGCAGAAGAGACCACATTGATATCACAGGAGATTGAAATGTGACAACAGGAATCAAGAAAGCTAGATGACACTGAATGTAATACGGAGCATTGCTACACGACACTAAATGTAATATTATTAATAAGGAGCATTGCTACAGGTTTCACGATAGCTCGTACTTTGTGTGTGGCTGTCTTAGGCAAACAAGTTTACATTTCCTAGTGATGAAAGACTCAATATGGCAGACTTATGATATGTATTTTTGTGAAATATGATAAATGTGCACGTCGCTAGGTGTGAATCTGTGCAAGAATGAGTCTTGTATTGAGAATATACAAGGACTTCAGATGTGGAGATTTCATCTCAGTTGTCTCCCTTGGAGAATAATGCAGCATCAGAGACAAGGGAGACAACTCTAGTTTTTAGTAGCATGTAGTCAGAGTAGAGGGACAATATATAGCACCAGAGTGATCTTCATGTCCTGACCGACACATCAAGGTCAGTACAAGGTCAAGGTTAATCAGGGGTCAGAGTTCATACATCTGACTCCACCAGGGAAATCTTCTCTGTGTTGTCCTCAGGTCGAAGGTCAAACCTGAAATAGAAACAAAAATTGTGTGTACAAATAGTAGATGTATTAGGCCATAGTTATTTGATTAAGATGGTTTACAGATTTTTTGAGAAAATAAAAATAATATAATTTGACATTTTGATCAGTCGGTCGGTCGAAAATAAAAATAAATATAATTTGACGTTTTGACCAGTAGGTCGGTCGAAAATAAAAATAAATATAATTAAAAATTTACTTTCTGTACATACAAACCAACAACTGCAATTATTTTCAAAGAATACTTTAATAGTACAAGCATTTGGCAACGAGA
>JAUTBQ010128855.1:0-35469 GCA_032361185.1 Lepetodrilus ovalis | reverse complement strand
AGACCAAGGATGATAACTGTAGTGCCACTCTACAGACAGTGCATCCTATCAATATCGCGTCAGAAATGTAACTTCTGGGAAATTGATGCCGGGCCCCCGTGAAGCGGGATTTGAACTCGGTACCTTTTGTCCAACGTTCTACCACTGCGCTACATCATCGCTTGTAGTGGGTGTGTAACGTGGTTTTGAAAATTCATCCGGTACATACAACAGTCGATCCCACTATTCCGTGTACAGTCATAAACACACTCATTAAACTCACTCATTATGACATTAACCCACTCATTAAACCCACTGACAACAGGCTTCCCCTCTCAGGATGTACATATCAGAAGGCGCGACAAACAGAGTCAATTACCAGGATGGTATTAACTAAACCATACTGCAACGTTAGAATACGGCTTATTTATTGTCCATAGTAGGTATGCATAATTACACCTAATGGTTTTTTTGCTGTGTCATGTTTGTTTTCTGCATAAAACTAACGTGTGTCGTAAGGGTGTTCAACACTGCCAGAGAGTAGATGCTATTAATGACACAAGACAGACATATATAGAGATGATGGTTGTATTACAATATGGTGGAACATGTCTTGACTATAATAGCAGTGTGTGACAGATCATTTCGAATTTCTGTATCTGTCTCGATTTATCTATTCGAATTTGTAGGATAATTACGGTATCAATCTCATCATAAAGACCAGAGGCACGCAAATAAATACCTGAGGCGGTATCCTAAACAGCTTAAGACTTAAGTCAGCAAAACAAGTTTTCTATATTGGATTAGTCTGAAGTTTTAGAAATAGATTCAATAAAGTTTGGCTAAGCCAAATACAGAAAACTAAGTTTTTTTTGCTGACTTAAGTCAATTAATAACTTAAGCTGTTTATAGGATACCGCCCCTGGCCATTTCTAAGTTATACACATACTACTGTGAATTCTCAGTTTAATATATGTGTATCAACCGTTTCAGTATATCAGCGTCTCAGCCGACTTAGTGGATCAACATCTGAGCTGTCTGTTGTATCAGCATATCAGCTGTCCAGTGTATCAGCGTCTGAACCATCTTAATGTATCAGCGTCTCAGCTATCCTATACATGTATTAATATATCAGCGTCTCACATGTCTTGTTGTATCAGCGACTACGTAGCCTTAGGGTATCAGCGTCTCACATGTCTTGTTATATCAGCGTCTCAGCCGTCTTTGTGTATCAGCATCTCAGCGGTCTATATCAGCGTTTATCTTTCCGAAGATGGTTAAACGCCGTCTCTGGATTGGTTCATATTTCGCGTTTACATCTTATTACCCAATCCAGCGACGGCGTTTAATCATCTTCGGAAAGATAAACAAGTTTTCCGATTAAACGCGCTGCGGACAGTAGACGGCATCGCTAGACGCCAATATTCCGATAGTTTGCTCTCTAAATAGATTACTAATTACTGATCATTACATGTTTGCCATGACTTGAAAGACATTATTCATTGCGGTAAGTTGACAATATCTTCGTCTTAAGCATGTACTTACCACTGCAAATGTATTTCCCTGATTTTATCGGAAAATCCAATGGGTGCCAAGTTTGCGTACCTTGTATTTTGTATTTTTACTATTTTACGTGTTGTATTAATATAATGTTATTAATAACATAATATTATTTAATATAAAAAAATATATATTTCTAATAAAAAAACAATTGCATGATAGATTCGATCTACTATCCAGTGGCAAGTGTCCGTGGTGTAAGTCGTTTTTGTATATTGATACCGCTGATCAGCGCGTTCTCTATTACATCAGCAAACGCTTGACATCGCTGCTACATGCATGTATCGATATGTTCAAGCTAAATGTGTTAGTATTCATGCATCCTAAGTATATAACATATGCATATGGATGCAAGTGCACTAAGCGAAATATTGATATAAAACATCTTTATTAATATCACAGTCGTGTAAGATGGAGGAAGTATTATAAAATCACATTATTGGCCCTGTAAATACATGGTTGTCCCATTATTGCTCGTGATTATGTCTAACGTTTTATGTGCAGAAATTGAACGGAACCGTGGTGAAAAGAAATATCTATTTGAAATATCAATCAATATTAGAATGGATTAACCACATTTCAACAGTCGGCATGCGGTACGATATTGTTTAAATGATTCAATATGCAATAAAACTGTTCTTTGAGAGCTAAAAACAACATGCCATAGCTTGGTATTAATTGTTTTATTATATACACACACACACACTGATGTCTAGCTTAAAACATGCATCATAGGACAAAGCAACTGTTTCAGCTATAGTAAATCTGGATCATTTGATGTGGGCAACAATAAGCCGACACAAATACATTTCGATTAGACTCCATTTCCATACTTGTCATACACGCATAAATGTAGACCATTGTATGCCTGCGAATTAAATTTCAAAGGAAACCCCGATGAAATTGCCGTTGAATTAATTGTTCATTAGGTGTTAACCTAGGCGTTACTCTGTTGAGCTTGCGGTCTTGTAATGAACTGTTATCATTCAGCACGGCAACACAAAGATCATCATAAAGACGAAACATACCAGCGAAGGATTTTCTCTTTTATAGCCTACTACTTGAAAGGCATACAATGTTTTTCTGCCAATTTAATTAATGTTCACAATCGTGACCCACTGACAGTACGGGGATAAAAACGTGGTCTGAATGTATTTTGCGACTGGTCGATGAAGATGGCCATATTGGTATTTCCCGTCGGACATAAAGCTGACAGTTCGTCTAGGCGACACGCGTGAACCGGATAATGAAGGTATACATCTCTGGCATCGAACTCGGACGCGTTAATTGATAAAACTGTCAACAGACATTAGTGTTCAGTGGATGAATGAATCGTGGTTTTGCTCACTGTATCCGGACATCACGCGGCGTCCGGCTTACACTGTGAAGAGCGTCTATAGCGCACTGGTGTGGTACGTCAGGCGATATCTATTCCCCGGACCTGGAATCGGCCGAGGACTTACGAACTATTTAGCGTACCTGGACCATATTCCCAGCAATCAGTGTATCTTTTCTCGAAACTTTCGTATCTACTACGAGACCATAAGCACTATCATAGAGATCTCATATATGGCGCTTGTTAACTTACGAGAGCGCTTTGGTCTCTTAGTGGATAAGAGCGCTTCGAGAAACGATACCCTGATTGGCTCACGTGACCCAATATGTGAAATAAATATTGCCTTGACCATAAGCATAACTTTAACCAAGTGAACCAATCAGATTTCCGGGAATTGGATCCGATCCAGGGTCCGTATTCTCGAAACTTCTTAACTTGCGAACTTCTTAGTGAGACAACATCTCTTCACAAATTAACGTAATAAGAAAACCAGTTTGGCAAATTCTTAGTACTTAGGAACTTCTTAGGACTTACGAAATTTCGAGAATACAGGCACGTCCGGGACGGTTCCGGTTCCGGGTTCAGGTCATGAGAGCAGATTCCATAGTTACAGCACACCAACCAACTAACTAATGTAATGTGAACTAGTCCAGATCATAGAGATATGCGTCGCTTTTATCTATTATCGTGCTAGCACGACAGGCGCCATATCGCTGGTATCGTGGTTGGCCAACGTACTATTTAATACATAATTAAGACACTTCAATGTTTCTTCTACCGATACGTTTCAGCGAACTGATTGAGTAACGGCACAACTATAATACGAGCTACTGCGTTAATAACAGTAGACGGATGTTTTTCCGGGTATCGTTTCACGAATCTCTCATATCCACGAAGACCATAGCGACCTCATTGCCGATCCCCATGCATGACAGATGGGGACGAGAGCGCTATGATCCGGTAGTAGATAAGAGAGCTTCGTAAAATGATATCCTTGAGGATACAAGTGAAATACTGCCTTGTTTGCACGTGACTTCATCGATTATTGCGTGTGTTAAGGCCAGTGATGATGGTGTTAATCTTTGACAGGATAGACAATTTAATGCGATATACCTCGCGAATACAGTGTTGACTGCTAACAACCCCGGCGAGAAAACGAGAAAACAATTACACATTGACGAATGCAATCTAAGCCAATATTTCTTACAATTTGTAATTATAGCTTGCATGCATTAACGCATTTTTGCCATTTTGACACTATTTATTTGTCATGTTATTAATGCAAATGTATTTCACTGATCTGAGACTTTCCGGTGAAAAGCCATGGCTTAAATAATTCGTACAACTTGTATTCAATCATACATTAACGCACCTTTACACATTCGACACTGTTTATCTTATATGATTACACTTAGCTTTTCTGAGACTTTCTAGTAGAAATTTTTCCGATGAAATGGACAGCATTCCCTACGTACCAGTGACGGTCACTGATAAAATTGATTATTTTCGTCGTCAAATGAGATTTGTTCGGTACAAATCACCGTAGCGACCCGGTGCTCAATACGGTAATATTTCTATCATATGTGGAATCACTCACGGTGGCTCCTCACACGTGCACAGTGGTAAATACGTGTTAAACGTTGCTGGGATACTTCTAGTTCCGGCGTGAGGTAGAACTCCCGGAAGGAGGGACGCTGGAGACTTGTGGCAGCTAAAGGCACGGATTCTGGACAAAGACATCAGGTCTCGTAACGTTGAGTCTGTTCATACAACAATAGCATTTTTTCCCCAGGAAGTGTACGACCGTGTTTAAATGACGTGAACGCACATAGAAATTGGCACCAGTCTGTTATGGGCAAGCCCATCGTAGTAAATTTCCTTCAGTGGAAAGTGGGAGCGCTACCATAAATATGTTTAGGGAACGTGATCTCCAGAGTACGGTAGCCCGGGCAGAGTATAACATTTAATTTATTGGTGATCGATATCGAGCGTTCAGAGTAATCAACTTTCAATTATTTCATCTTCTTGTACCATATGAAGTCTACTGTGACGCGCGACCTGCCTGACTGTCGGAGTTGCCTGTCGCCGGACTAACAATGGATCTCGTTGATCGCAATGTTACGCAGTTACCATTTCACGACCAGCAAGTGTACCAGGCAATCAATTGGACCACGGAGATCTGCGTGTCTTCTCTCAACTCCAACGTCTCTGTGGACATGTCACCTGGAACCTACACCCCGACATCCAATCCAGGAACCATGATCTTACTGACCATCGTCTTCGTCGTCATCTGTGGGATGGGAATCGTCGGTAACGTCCTCGTAATCACCGCCGTGTTGATTGACGACAAGATGAGGAAATGTGTGACCAACTTGTTCATCATTAACCTGGCACTGGCTGATACCTTCATCATGGTCCTAGGCATTCCAGAGATAGGACAGTTTATCTTGTCCAGGGGATGGCTACTAGGAAGCGTTTCATGCAAAGTCAATCGTTTTATTTTGGTATCCTCGCTATACTGTTCGGTATGGTCACTACTCGCCGTCAGTGTGGAAAGGTAGGTACACATGCTTTCCTCTCATCCCCGTTATACGGTATTATTATTATTATTATTATTGTTATTAATACTTTTGTAATTAATGCAATGCTATCGATGACATTACTATACATAACTAACATTAGCAAACGCATGCATCGTCGAAGGCAATCACATTAGTATGGAAATATATACATTATAATATACTTCATGATCAATTGTAATTACAAAGATTACGTGTTAGACATCTTTCCCATGGACGGTTCAATTATTTTAACAACGTAAATCTACAAGACATTTTAGCTAGAATGTAAATAGACACAACCAACTATATTCCATCTCAGCAATCTGGACAAGAGAGCTTTTAAGAGCGTGCATGTTTGATGACATCCGAACAGTGAGGAGTGGACGTAAAGCACTATTGCGGAAACCATCACATTCGTAAGAGAACATTACAGTCTTTAGTTTTTAAACTCATCCACGTCACTTTTATGACAGAGATATCGATTGAATCATCAGTTTGCTAACTTTGGGTAGTCGTAAACGCTTTAACTTCAACGAGAGACACTTTATGCATGATAAACACATTTCACGTTGTCAAACTACCCGCAATTCCAATCCTATTGCAAACATCAAAATATACATTATCAGGTAGAAGTAATAACTACATCAGAATAATATTTTCCATTTTATATAGATTGAAGATTATAATTCAATCATTTGTATGTTCCCAAGGGATCCCGGTCGTAATCACTGCGCTATTATTCCAGCGGAACCTCCACGACTACTTATCTGTACACGCCGCACATTACATGGACTAAGTCCTGCACTCTTCCAGGCCTCTTCTATGGAAACTATAGACATGGATAAACATACACGTCGAGTAACTGATAGTTGTCAGAAATCAGTAATAACAATTTCCATATTAAATAATATCGGAATTATATAGGTGCATATCATTGCTGAAACCAAAAATTGTCAGAAACCATCAATAGTGAAGTAGGATCCACTCAGTACTAATGATGTTGCTGTGATATCAGTGACAGAATATTAAAAGCGGCTCTAAGCCCCAGTATAAAATAAAAAGGAGAAAAAAAATAAGTACAATTAAATATTAATATGGACGACAGTAACCCAGCAGTGCAGACTACGTGCAAACTCCTATTAGAGCGACAGCAGAGTATGAATAAAACTTTGAGAGCACTATGTCGGCTATATAGATACTGTAGATGAAATCAGAATGTGTGATACTCTATATCTGCTCGTTATATGACTGCGACATGGCTCGCCGAGAAGATTACCAAAATCAAACGCTGCACAGTTGTAGGTAAGTAGCACACTAGCGAGCAGTCATTTAGAATCATGCATATCTCGCAGTCATCAGAGCTCAACGAGATCTGGCCATAGTCTACTACCGGTTATAGAGAGCTGGAAGGTCAATGGTTTGCTTGTCACACCACATATAACTATACCAATAAGCATATCAATAACTATTGAGCCTACCAATTACGATACCAATAATAACTATACCAATAATAACTATACCAATAACTATACCAATCACTATACCACTGCATCTTGTCATCAACGTGAATACATACACATCTATCATCAAATCTATCACATCACCAGACTATCCATTGCATACTACAATTACATAAGAACAGTATGCAGTTATCAATTGTTTCTGCTGATTTATACGTCACCAATGGAAAACAAAACAAAACTCCCTTCCCGCCATAGGGTAAACATCGGGCTAGGGCGTGTCAATGAGCTCCCTATCAGTTTCACGCTTTGTCAAAAGTAAAACCAGCATATTTTGGTCAAAGCTTTATGTATACTATTTATACAATATATTTTTGAGTGTTATCATATGAGTGGCATTCTTAATTAACATTACGTGTATGTGAGTGCTATCGTTATTCCTGCTACTGTAGTCGCTATACAATAAGCCCTGTCAGAACGAGCGAGTGTTCACGGGTTTACTGCAACATTCAGCGCTACGGATGTTGCAGGTTTCATTTTGCTTTAAACTGACATCCGTGATAAAAGTAAAATAATCTTGAAAGCGGCTCTAAACCTACATTTAGAATAATAAAAATTAGTCCATTCATGTGCGTCCAGTTTATATACCAACTGATTCTACACCGTAACACATACACTTGATTTCGAGGGTTTAATTTGCAAAAACTTCATTAGGAATGTTCACACATATATCACACTGTAACACTATATACTGCAGTATTGTGAGAACACTTTACAGTGTACATTGTGCCCAGTAGAAATGTAGCAATATTACTAGAAGCTAAGACCTGACAAACAAATGATATTGTATGACAGGAGCAGTGGTAGTTGCGAGGGTGGTGTGGTGGCGGTGCGTGTAGTGGTGTGTGATGTGGTTTTTGGTGGTGGGGTGGGTGGCGGTGGTCAGTAACACAGAGTAATTTGTTCCGTGTGAGAAACAACCGCAGACACACAGACAGACAGACAAATCGATGGACGAACACAGGATATCGAAGTCCCTGATCTAGTTAGCAGCAGACCTTTCTATTTAGAAAATGTCATTCGACAAATGGGACTTTTGCAAATCTGTGTTCGATTTTTAGAAACAAATTTGTAACTTAAATGACTTCAATCTGACTTTTTACAATTTGCATTTCTGAAAAAAAATACCAAACAAACTCACTTCCAACTACTTACTGAAAACCGCATCTCAGGAGAAAAAAAGAAATGACTTATTAACTGAGATTTAAACTGACTTTTTCGAGAAATCGGGGTCCTGGTAGAAGAAGGTTGTGCATTTGTTTTATGTCTATGTATACTTTAGTATATATGTTATCTAATTGTTCTTTACGTACAATAATCTTAATTATATCAAAGTTAAATTGAATTAATGACGAACTGACGAGTCGACAAACCAAGTGGGTTGACCACTATGCTTTATGATAATAAACCACATCTATATGTTATTTGTGTACAGAACTAGGTCTCCATGTATATAACATAATATTTAAAGGCATACTATCACGGTTGATTGGCATAGATAATGGCCAAACGAATTTCTGTCTGAGCCTATTTAGGTTTGATTTGTACACCCCAAAGTTGTTATTTACTGGTATACTAAGTCCCCAACACTTGATATTTATAATAAATTTCATATTTTATAATAATGATTTGTCCTGACTAATAATTAAATACATGTAAATAAATAACATTTATAAATAGATAGATAGATTAATAAATAAATACATTTAAAAGGCAAACATTCTAATCAACAAATTTATTTCCAATAATCCCACACAGCAGTCTTTTGTGCCGCATATGGGTGAAATATTCCCGCTGCGACGTAAAGCAATAGCTCAATCGATCAATGTAAACTGAACATTGACTGGATGCCGTCTACCCGTGTACCTCCAGGAACCAGAGTCAGGTGACACTGCTGTCGTCCGGCCAATCAGTGCTGTACACCTGGGACGAGCCGATGGCTGAGAGGACGCTCATGTGGAACGTGTACGGACGCAAGAAACCCAGCTTCCCTGGCTATATCAACAAGGTATTGGACCAATCAGAGAGCAGATATTTGAAAATTGACTAATGAGTGTGATCAGATTTTAAATCATATATTTTATTCAGGGATCGAAATTAACTTAACTTACTAGTCCGAATAGTGAAACAAATAACAAAAGAGATGAATTTCTACTAGTCCTTAGGATATCTTTAGTATTGGGAGTAATGGCCCGTGCTAGCGGACTAGTGTTAATTCTGATCGCTGCAGTTGATCCCCGTTTATCCGGATGGTTGCGTTCGCGTTAACATAGTATGAACAACTAATTATTAATTGTCCATCTCATCTCTGGGATACTGTAAGAATTTTCCTTGAAAAGGGAGGGTCGTACCCAGAGATGAGACGTCCTCGAATAATCTGGAACCGCTACAGGTTTGCATAGGTAATATAAATACAGTGTCCCCTCAATATA
This sequence comes from Lepetodrilus ovalis, assembly GCA_032361185.1. NCBI lineage: Eukaryota > Metazoa > Mollusca > Gastropoda > Lepetellida > Lepetodrilidae > Lepetodrilus > Lepetodrilus ovalis. Next base: position 26,081 of record JAUTBQ010128855.1, on the reverse strand, counting down.
ACACTGTTCGATACACAGCAGATTCGGATATAAGGCGGATCCCATTTTATTTTTTGTTATTTACCTGTACTACCATATAAGGCGTGTACTATAAGGCGAGGGGTATGTCATAGACCCCAAATTCAGCGTTATATCGAGAGGACACTGTAATTGCAAGGAGTTTTGTGTTGATACATGATGGGGCACATGCTCTTTCAGGACGGTTGTGGCGAGGTGAGACTGAGAGTGCAGTCCCTTCGTAACACCGGCTGTCCATTGAAAGTCAGCGACAGCATCGACAGTCTGGAGAGCAGTCCCGATGGTGAGAACAATTAGAATGTCCCCCATACTAACCCCTCTACCAAAGTTACAGGGCTCCAGACTAACATTTTCAGTTACTTGTCTACAGGGCTAGTCAGGGCAAGTTGCAAAGGCACCAAAGCATCTATTTGCAGTGCAACTTAACTTGCCCCTGTATGTCGGGCATATGTTAGTCCAGAGCCCTGAGTTACCATCATTCTGCTATTACTCAGAACTGAGAACAGATCATTACGTTTTTTAGCCGTATGAATTCTTAGGAAAATACATGCTCTCCTGACAGCGAGAACACAACAGTCTGTGTTACACGCTGTCACACTACGAGGGTTTTTGTGTGTTCAGCATTATACAGAATTTTATTGGGTGCTAAGTTGACAACCGGCAACATCCAAAATGTGCAAATGTTCAATTTGGGAACTATCAATTAGACCTTTTACTGTTTTAGTCCATTACCTCCTTAAAATATAAGTCAAGGTACCATTTCCTACCCAATCGATTTGGTACCGTTTTCACCAATTCAATATTCGATTTTCGTCAATATCGCGAGCCATATTGGAGTTTGCTGGTTTCCGCCTGATCTATCAGCTAAGAATAATATGAGCCAATCAAATTCCTTATAATGTTGAACACGCGAAAAAACCCTCGTAGTGTGACAGCGTATAGTACAGACTGATGTGCTATCGCTGTCAGGAGAGCATGAGGAAAATATGAACGTAAAATAATCTTTTTTCTTTCATGTATTAACAGTAATTGTTTTCTCTCTGAAATTTAGTTTAATAAATGGTATGTAATATATTAATTTGCATGATTATATTATCTTAAACTCTTTTCTTATACTTGATAAATTATTCCTATATTTTCATTATTGTCTTCATGATTACCAAAATAAATCGACTTTTTAATGTTATGTCTGAGAAAATTGCAAACATTTAAAGATTTATTTATGTGTTTTTCCTGTTCATATTAATAGGAGCATTATGGTAATGGTAATTTATTCCAGATGAAAGTGACGAAACAGACGGACTCCTGCCCAAACTTGACAAATCTCTTATGGGCCGGACGCGCACAGACAAGATGATCATCTACTGGGTGTCATATCTCGACAGACTTCAGCGTGTTTTACTGTTCACCCAGGACGAAAGGGTCTCCAATGCAGTTCGGAAGGTCAGTGCCAAACAAAACCATCCAAAAAATTGACTGTTGTATGTTGTACGATCACAAGATAGAGCCTGGTCCGTTTGCACCCTTGTTTACGTTCATTATGATTTCTAATACTAATATAATATCTTAGGGAAAGCATGAAATTCATTGATCCTTAATAGTTGAGGCTGGGTATTTGTGGTCTGTGTTTGATTGGTGTGAAGTTACAGTCATGTGATCTTGTCCAACCAACCGGCTGCACGCTAGCCTCCATTAAGGATGCACATTCGTTAAAGAGCTGTTAGAAGAATCAAATTTATTGTCTTGCTATTATAATATTGAAATTTAATGTTGAACAGCTATTGAACAAATTTTCCTGAACAATGGTGACATACTATATTGTACAGTTATTGAAAGAATGAAATTTCCTTTTTTGCTGAATAATATTAATATGTAATATTGAAAACCAATATAAGAACAAACTTACCTTTTCGCTGAATAATATTGAAATCTAATATTGAACAGCTATAAAGAGTTTTAATCTGTTTAAGTTATTCTGCAGTTTATGTTTAAAGGCATACAGTCACAGATTTCAGTGAGTGCATAGCTCTATATTTGAGTAGTAAATATAAACTACATTGGCCTATTTCGTGCACGGACCATTCGTAAACCATGATTCCTACACTGCGCATGTCTAGTCTGGTTGATCGCCTGAATGCACCGCACGCACTATGGTACATCCAACACCGCGCATTTCAAATAATTCACAGAAATTACTTTGCCGTAAACGATTTATTCAATGACGAGGACCTTAGCAGCATGATCAGAATTAATATTAAATTAAGTTCTACTAAAAAAGAACATATGTTTTTATTCTTTTACAACACTTCTACATAGAAATGCATTCTGCAAAATTCTAAACATGTCTTCTGTCGCCATCTTGTTTGTGGTCGGACCATAGTTGCCGTGCGACGTCACGATAATCGGACTATAACGAGTTCGAGCGAACTATAGATCAACAATAGTCAACAATAGTCTCGCGTGAAGTACCTTGCCCATTTGTGATACTTGTCATCAACAGTATTTCGCCAAAATCTTTCATTAATCGACATTGTGGGGAATTCAATCTAGCAGTTAGATGTTCCAAAGGCAAGATAATTAGAGCTACGTCCCTTTTATTCATATAAAATTAATAGTCCATCGCACTAATTCATATAAAAAAAATACTTCAGTAAATAACAACTTTTGGGTGGACAAATCAATTGTAAGTAGTATCAGATAGAAATTTGTTTGTCCATTATATAGATCAACCATCTGTGATAGTATGCTTTTAATCATTGTGTGTGTGTGTTCCTCTGTATGTTTAGTTCTTCAATGACCGATGTACATTTATTAAAATGATCTGTCATGTAATGTGCTACTGTAGTTTTACATATCGAACCATTAATGTGTATCTTAGTCATATATCTAGCAATAATTAATTAATATACGTTTTTAATAATTAATAATACTAATAATCTGGTTGCTTTTACTCATTTTCTGTTTTACTGAAAGTATGTATTTTAGTATCATTTTGCAAAAGAAAAGTAGCTGCAAAATTTCAGCAATTCCTGAAATATGATTGGTTGAGAGAAAGGATTTCCTAATACATGTGTATGATTGGTTGAGAGCAAGGATTTCGTGATTTATCATTGGACGAGAGCGAGATTTCCTGATATATGATTGGTTGAGAGTAGCCTGCTTTTCTAACCTAGGCCCATGTACAGAGTGTAGATCTGCCATCTAGCAAGGGTGTAGTCAAGGTAACACATTCATTGGTCACTGTTGCTGCTATTGTTGCCACGGCTACGGCTACCTAGCAACCAAGCTTCTGCTGCTATCTTTCTCAATCTGGTCCTGCTAACTTTGTAATTACTGGTCTGCATGAATATACTTTATAATGAGGAAATACATTAAAGGGGGTTTTATTCCATTAATATATGGATTATATTTTATTTTATATTTTAGATGCCCTTTGTTTAATTCATTTAACTTACAATTTCTTTGAGGTATACTTTTTTTTATAATTTAATGGTATTTATATGTAGATTATTCATTTGAATTACCTTTTCTTTTAGATATAATTTTTCATAATTTTATGGTATTTAAATTCAAAATTCTATATGAAACCAGTATTTCAGGGGGATATGTAGAGTTTGTATGTTTCACAGTACTGTATATTCACAGTTATATGTGTGTGTGTGTGCCATAGACTTGAGAAAATAATTAGGTTTCACAGAATTAGAAATACATGTGCCAATATACACGTATAGTCAATCTCACATTCTTCTTTTGTGGAAGGTCGTAGCGTATGGGCGAAAGAGTCCCGCTGTGGCATAAAACAATAAGTTACTCACACTTTGTGGGAGGTTCTAGAATGTATCTTGATGAAGATCGCCACAGTGGCATTGGATCACTTTGTAGATGTAAGTCACTGGAATAGATGTAAAGTTTTAGAAAATATGATTCAACACGTACTGTAGCATGAGTACTCACAAGAAAATAACATATATCACTATTTAAAAAAACGCACTACCGATTGCAATGTAGATAATGTTATTAATATTATAATAGTGTATTTGCATGAGATCCAGCCAAGCCATCGCAGCATACAATGTCAATACGATGTCGAAAGTACGTTGGTTTTTCATCACAGCGTAAAACCAATGTATTTCTGACATCACATCGACATCGTATGCCGCGATGTACCGGCTAGGAGTGATACATTTCTACTTTCACTGATGCCTCGGAACAGAGAGTAGTCGCAAATGGGTGGAAGATTCCTGCAGTGATGTTAAACTCCATAATTACTCACTAGATAGACAGCACTATCATGACAATAATAATAATAATAATAATAATTCCATTGTAATGCACCAAATTCCATTCACTCAGTAATTGCTCATTAGTGCTACAAAACAATGCTATTGATAATATATTGTATAGATAAATCTAACTTTCTGGGTTAGCAATAATATGCTATTACATGTATATTAATTTTATTCCCAATTTTATTACCCATGATTTGCAGTTTGCTTAATTTTGAATGTTTATTATGGTATATTTATCAAGAAGACCATCATTTATGTGTGGCCATGTGAAAGAATGGTATTTTCATGATTTCATGGAATTACTGTATGTAAAATGCTTCATGTATTTATATACTATACTTTGTTGATTTACAATGTTTATTATCAAGATCCTATTCCAGGGGAGGATTGTTGCACTGTAAGGGTCGTAAATCCTCTGTATGTAAAGTGCCCCCTCGATATAACACGGTCTGATACACCGCGGATTCGGATATAACACAGGGTCGGACGTGGATCCCATTTCTATTTTTGTTATTTCCCTGTAATATCGTATAAGGCGGATATTATAACGCTGGGGAGGGGGGTATGTCATGGACCCCAACTTCAGCGTTATATCGAGGGGGCACTGTACATTCATTCTCTAAACAGGACCCAGTTTCATGTTCAAATCAAAGTTTTGTTCATAAATCACATATTAAATTTGAGCTTGAGCATAGAAACATATTTAATAAGTTTCGTAATATTGAGCCTGGCATATTTTTTTATTGCCTACTCTACCAAACAAACAGTGCTATTCCTGAAAAATAAATATTTAAATAAGATTTATATTGATTTTTGTCCTTGCATGTTTTTGAGCTAGTGTTTAGTAGTTCTTCTCTTCCCACTGTCAACCTGCACGACAATGCTTTGTAGTCCATAGCTTCACAACATTTATTCTAATGTTGTTTTGCCCATTTTTTGTAAACAAGTAATTCCTTTTGTCATCAATTTTTATAGCACAATATATGATTATTTAAGTACTTTCTCAGCATGATTATTGATTAGTACTAATAATTTTCTAGTAAAACCATTTTTCATTTACCGTTAATTTTATTTCAGGTTATAAAACTACATAATGATAATAGTATGAGTATTTATGATCTGCTATCGTTCATACACTTGGTGTATGTTCAGGCCCTGATATCTCGAAACAGAGTTTGAGATTTTGCTCAGCAGAGATTTCTCCCATTGACTGAGTGCTATAACTTGAGTCTGGGTACGAGTTTTTAGTCAAGTTACAACACTGAGCAAACTCTCAAACTCCAATTTATTCTGAAGAATTTGTGCCAGAACATTATATTCTAATATAACATATAATTCATAAATTACCATAAATGTTCTGCAGTATCCAGGGTTTTCTTCATTGTAGATGAACGAAGGCGAGCAGACCAGTTTCTGCTCATTTATCTCCCTTGATGGCGTGTGCATGTCGGTGGTGAATCAGTTCTACCAGGAGGTGGCGCTGCTGTCCGTGGCGAGCAGCCCCGCCATGTGGGAGGTGGAGGTCAACGGGCGCTGGAAGATCCTCAATGTGGAGCTAGCCACGTGGTTGGAGGACCAGTGGCACAGCGAGGAGGAACACGCCAACCTGCAGGACCAGATAGAGGTGAGAGCCACAGCTGTTTGTGGGTACCTGGTAGGTGACACCAATCAATATGTGTGGGGTGCCTGGTAGGTGATATGTGACAGCCTACAGAACCGGATAGACAGCTGCTGTTTGAGATTTACCTGGTAGGTGATGCCAATCTGAAGAATCAGATAGAGGTGAGAGCTACATCTGTTTGAGGGTACCCTGTAGGTGATTTATGAATGAAAAGCAAAGTGATAATTGAGTAGTGAGGAGAATAACAACATGTAGAACCAGATCCAGGTGACTTCTGCAGCCGTTTGCGGGTACCTGGTAGGTGTGTTTTGAATGAACCAAGTAGGATGAGTCATTATTTGTATACAAAGTGCTATATTTTTATATTAGAAAACAGGAAATGTATATCTGAAATATTGAAGATATTGAATATCTCCCAACTGGTTACTTCAGGCTTTTCGCAATGCGTTTTCATTAAGCATGCTGCGCTTCCCGTTCTTCAGGCTGACATGGTGAAGATGGAGATGTCGAAGCCATTCATGGGATCCCTGCGCCGCACACACCACCCAGGCGTGTGGTTCCAGTACCGCCACTCCCAGCACCACACCAGCATCTACTCTAGGATACAGAGACTGCAGGTGACCCCCAGTCTTATCTCAGTTCAATCTTGACAGCCTTAGTCTCAATATAGTTACGCTTAGCATTTACATAGCAAGACATAATTTCCTATAATTATGCATTGTTTCCGTAAATGATGCGTTCTCAATCCCATAGTAAAGCTTTGCTTCGTATCGTTGCTACTTCTAATCCGATAGTCACGCTTTGCTTCATATCGTTGCTACTTCTAATCCAATCGTTATGCTTTGCTTCGTATCATTGCTACTTCTAATCCAATCGTTATGCTTTGCTTCGTATCGTTGCTACTTCTAATCCGATAGTCTTGCTTTGCTTCATATTGTTGCTACTTCTAATCCAATCGTTATGCTTTGCTTCGTATCGTTGCTACTTCTAATCCAATCGTTATGCTTTGCTTCGTATCGTTGCTACTTCTAATCCGATAGTCATGCTTTGCTTCGTATCGTTGCTACTTCTAATCCGATAGTTATGCTTTGCTTCATATCGTTGCTACTTCTAATCCAATAGTCATGCTTTGCTTCGTATCGTTGCTACTTCTAATGCGATAGTCACGCCACAGTTCCCATCGGTCGGAGGCCTGATATAGCACAGTGAGAACACCCAGCACACATTTATTACATTTGTTTCCTCTCTGCAGCTGGATAACCAACTGGCCGACGCCTACTTCCCCACCATCCTGAGTCCCTCCCCCATACCATCGTACATCCTGCGGAAGACTGGAACTAAACCCTTCATCGAGCTGAACATCATGAGGAGGACTGTCCCAGAGCACAACATTGACACGTTCAGGTGAGCAGTCTAGTCGTATTTGTGTCACTAAGTCTAACCCTAACCATAACGCTGAGTTGAACATTATGAGGAGGACTGTCCCGGAGCACAACATTGACACGTTCAGGTGAGCAATCTAGCCGTATTTGTGTCACGAAGTGTAACTCTTACCCTAACCCTGAGTTGAACATTATGAGGAGGACTGTCCCTGAGCACAACATTGACAGCTTCAGGCAGTGTTCGAAATCACCACTGAAATCATACTGGCCCGAATAATGATACAAATAACAAACGCGAATTTCTACTAGCCCTTAAGATACCTTAACATTGGGAGAAATGGCCGGGCCAGCAGTAATTTCGAACACTGCCATTGGGAAAATATTCCTATTGCGATGTAAATTAATAACTCACTCACTGATCGTTCTCGTGTGACCAAATCTACAGTGTCCCCTCGATATAACGCTGAAGTTTGGGTCCATGATAAAGCCACGCCCGTGTTATAGAACCCGCCTTATACGATATTACAGGGAAATAACGAAAATATAAATGGGATCCACATCTGACCCCGCGTTATATCCAAATTCGCGGTGCATCAGACAGTGTTATATCGAGGGGGCACTGTAGCCACTATTAGAAGCCACCTCAGGAATGCTCGAGTTAACAGTGGCCTTTGAGCTAGAATCTATGAACAGTCAGAAAACTTAGACTAACTAGAATGTAGGAACATCCAGGATGTATGAAGTCCCTCAATAAATGCTCCCAGTATATAGGACCACATGAAAGACCCACGATGTTGAAACACAGCGTTGTTCCCATAAAGGTATGTTAATACCGCTGTTCGCTGTGCAGGTATTTCAAGGTGCTGATCCAGGAGTTCAACATCCGCGTGGACAAAGGATTCATGCTGTCTCTGTACGATGTCTTCTCCAACCTACAAACCACGCCCATTGAGGTCAGCAGTGCATGTTTGTGTCAATACTGTATATATCTATTATGCAATAATGTATATTTATGTTGACTAAAGTACAGGATTCATTTGGAAAACATTTTCAGCAACAAGTGTTTGTTTTTGCTAAATTGAAGATAAAAGTTCATATGTATAGATCATATTTTTAAGCCAGTAGCAGACTATGAAAACATCTGTGCGATTTTATGACTGCGAGATAGTTGATGTCACAGAGCTCCGAAATGACTAGCGTGCTACTCACCTCAGGGCAATCATAACTGCAATGCGTTCTGCTATAAGAAACAGCCAAATATCAAACAAGTTTGATTTTGGAAACAGTCTCTACGAGTCATGTTGCAATCATATATCACACAGAGATTCCATAACACACTATCATTTCAGCTCACCGAGATTACATGCAGAACAAGCTATAATAACAATAATAATAATAATAATAGTACATGTACATTTATAATGCACTGGACCATGCAGAAAAAGCAATGCTCAAAACAAACAAAGTCAGTCACCAAGCTTTTCCCATAGTCTGCTACTGACTTTTCAGTATAACCTACTAGTGTTCGTGTTCATGGCTTTGCATAGGACTGCTCCTCCATACTTATCAGAATTGGTCAGCTTGTATCGACCAGCGCGCTCTCTTCGTTCTGGCGACCATAATTTAATAATTGTCAGTGCAGCCCGCACCCAATCCTTTAGTGGCAGATGTTTCGAAATTGTTGGTCCCCGAATTTGGAACAATCTCCCATTAGAACTTCATTCGACAATTGAACTGTGTGCTTTTAAAACCAGACTTAAGACACTTATTCAAACAGGCATTTGACTACTAGATAGTCTCGACAATTGTTCCTGTTTACTCACTCACACAAAGCGAGCGCTATGCTGGATTTTTGTGCTATACAAATATTTATTTTATTATTATTATTATTATTTTCATAAAAGATCTGTTCATTACTCTATGGTTATCAAAACTGTTTGGCACCTCTATGTGAAGTATCGTAAGCATATTTTGGAATCAAACACATTTAATGTTTTTCTTATTCCTGTATTTCTCAGAGCCACCAACTCCACACCGACTTGGTTGTGGCACAGCGGTCTCTACAAGACGTCGCCGCTGTTATGGTGAGTAGCCACATCGTGGCACGACATAATGCTGATTTATTGGTCATTTTGATTAGCTGTTGGCCAGAACATCCATTCACAAAGCTCTCTTATCCACTAAGAGACTGGTAACACTTGCATTGCCAATAGCTAATGCACTGCTAAGAGATTGCTACCAGTCACTTAGTTAGTTATTGAATGGAAGGATGAGTGTATCACGAGATATTTTGAGGAGAGGGACAAGTCCCTTGCTCAAAATATCACGTGATACACGAGTTAAATGGAAATGAAATAATTTAGAGGTTATGACGATGTCAGTTCACTAATTGTATGTGACTAGTGATAGTTACTGATAATTATTGTTGCTTATTTATGGAATAAATTTAATCTGTGACACTATTGATAAATATAGTAAATATTGATATTTGTTGTTGACAAAGTGACAACTCACATATACACAGGTAAACTTGCACTTTGACTAATAAAGTGAATTATTATTCAAATTATTGCTACCATTTCTTTACCAACAGGTAGCTACTCGACCTCAGAGGATATACTTTGAATACCTGCATCTTTCCCCATTGAAGGTATGAACTATCACTTAAAACATTGAATCCTACAGTGAATATTTGATGTTTTTCTGCAATAAATTGCCTGTTTATACAACGCATAAAGAAGTTGGTGCTGCCAGAAACGCGACAACGATGTCCTTTTATTCTTCTAGATGCGGGTCAGTTTCTCCCTGAACGGCACGCCGCATGTCAGCAGCCAAAAGAAGACTGCGACGTTCACCGCCGACATGGTGGACTTCTTCCTCAGTTCTGTTGGCGCTACCTTCACTGAAATCAAAGATGTGGAACTCAGGTGGGTCATTCTGATTGTCGATCTGCATGCTAGAAGTTTTGCCAAATCCAGGGTTATAGCCAGGGGTCAAACACAGGGCAGGCGGGTGGTCACATACGTTACTGAATGAAATGATATGACTCATGAAAGTTTTATACATTATCATAGATATCGGTGAAATTCAAACATGCTTGTTTAATTGAGAATTTTGCCATAAATATTGACATTACCATATTGCCTGCATAGATGATGAATCTCATTTGATAACTTTATAAATTAAACTCAATTTGCAGCCGAAATATTGTGTTGTATATGTTATATCCAAAATCAAACACAACCCATACTTTATTTTGCCCATGACTTTATCTACGCCACTGGAATCTGATTGGGTTGGGTGGTCAAATTGGTTCACAGGACAGCCTGTCTTGAAGTTCTCATATTTACAGCACTCTATTGGTGATCACTATGAAATTGCTTTATGCGCTGTTAGTGGATGTGAAATCTTCATGTTAGCGTGCCCTGAACAGTAATATGGTTGATCTAATTAGAAATCCAATGACATTATACATATTTACCACACAAAATAAATACAGCATCATCTAATTTACGTTATTTTGTTTCTATTTTATTATCAATTTTATTGTCACTTTTGGAATGATCTTGTCTACCACTGAACCAGGCCCTAAGATTACGAAACCGTTTTTAAGTGCGATTTCATGCTAAACTCAAAGTTTTGTTCACAAATCCCCGTATATTATTTGGCGTGAGTATGAAATCATACTCAAAAGGCTCCATAATCTCAGGGCCTTGTTTTTTGTGGGGTACAATTGTCACAGGATCATACCGATCCGGGATTCGAACCCGAGTTGCTGGACTGCAAGACCAACACTCTACCGACTCGGCCAAAGGGGCAACCCCACTGACCGAGACCAGTAAGAGCATGCTATCCCACAAAGCTACATTCACAATATGTCTTCTCGCATATATTGAAAACCGTTTTACCAACGCATTTTTCACCGACTATTTCCAGAATGGGCTTCTTCCAAAGGAAAGGAGTTCTCCTGTCCGCCAGCCAACTGCAGGCTCTGATCAGGTCCCACTACACCCAGCAGGCTCTACAGCAGGCCTATGTCCTAGTGCTGGGCCTGGACGTCCTAGGCAACCCGTACGGGCTTGTGCGTGACTTCACTCAGGGCCTGGGAGACTTGTTCTACGAACCATTCCTGGCAAGTCTCTCGTTACTTACATGCGCCAAAATATTTGACCAAAAGGGCGGTCCAATAAACAATGGGTTCCAGCCTAACATTTAGAGTTACTTGCCCATAAGGCTAGTCAGGACAAGTTGAAAAGGCACCAAAGGTGCTATATGTTAAAAATTAGGTTGTCCGCCATGCAATTTAACTTGCCCATGTTCGTCGGGCATATGTTAGACTACAGCCCTGATACATGTATTAGTCTAGAGCCCAGAAACATCTAGTGATAGAGCCCTGAAACATCTAGTGATAGAGCACTGAAACATCTAGTGACTGATAGTGCTATTCCTTGTCATACTCACTCTGTGACATATTTTTGTACATGAATTACAATGTTTGACCAATAGGGCTGTCCAATAAACATTGTGGTGATCGGTTGTGTTTGTTGACCGCAGGGTTCCATTCAAGGATCAGACGAGTTTGCAGAAGGTCTCGCTCGCGGGGTTCAGAGCCTGATGGGCAACACTGTCGGTAAGACATAGCATGATGACAGAGTTCAGAAAGTGGCCACTATAGTAACAGACCAGGGTATGGTTGCTCGAAGCTCTTGTGTCAACCATGAGACCATTGCACTCTTGTACGTGCATGATCACCATGTGTAATAGATCATTACGAGAGTGCATGATCACCATGTATAATAGATCATTACGAGAGTGCATGATCACCATATACAATAGATCATTACGAGAGTGCATGATGATCTAGTAGTAGATATGAGACCATCAAGACACAATACCCTGGAAGGGTGGTAAAAGGACAAGTTGGTAAAACTGATATTTTGCTAGGCTTTGCCAAGCACAATATAATTTTTACCACCCAGTTTAATTTAATCCGTAATAAATGAACACAAATGTTAGATTTAATTTATCACATAAACAAGGTGTGATGTTAGTGAAAGATTCTAGAAAGCAACTCTAAACACCAATACAAAAAAAATAAGACATTCTAGAAAAGCTATACAGTGTTATCAACTCAGTTCGAAACACCTGACGAATCTACATTAACATACCACAGCTACCAGTACTCCTGAGAATATTCTCTCAGAATGATTGTCCATTGATTCCATGCAGCTGCACGTACAAATTGACTGGCTGCCTCTCCTATGCCTGTGAAGCAGCAATCGTGCATAAGCACAACATAGATAAGGAATAGCAATATTTCACCATTTGAATATCGAAAATATTGAATGGGTTTATTACACTCCATGGATGAACCTTTCCCACTGTAAAATAAAGCAATAATTAAATTCCCCCAAAACCAGGAGACATATAATGAGATAGATATATGTCTGTATTGTGTTCCATGTTGTAGGTGGTGCAGCAGGGTCTGTCGCTCTCATGACAGGGTCATTAGGAAATGCTCTTGCTGTGCTGTCATTTGATGAGGACTACAAACTGGTAAGTAGTTACCTTGTCACAGCAACACCATTGAAAGCCTACTACCGTAATATGCAGAGATGGAAATTAACACTAGCCCAGACCATGTCTACCAATGCGTAAGGTATCCTAAGGGCTAGTAGAAATTCATGGTGGTTTTTTTTTATGAACCTTTGTTATTTGTATCGCTATTCAGGCAAACCATATCTCACATGTATCTAATTGTATCATCATTCATTCTAGAAACGGCGGAGTCGTATGCAACAACATCCGCGGAATCTCCCGGCCGCCATCTTGGTGGGAGGGCGCAGTATGGTGCTAGGTGTCTGTCTGGGATTCTCAGGCCTGGTGCTGGACCCAATCAAAGGTAGCTACAGCGCACCCTCGATATAACGCCGACTTTTGTTTTCCGTGATATGATCCCGGGTTATAGCAACCAGGGTATCGTTTCTCAAATCTACTATGAGACAATAGCGCCCTCATAAGTGCACGAGAGCCATGTATTAGAGGATTTCCAATTGTAATGTTGTGATATGTATTTTCACAGGGGCTCATGAAGAGGGCGTGGAGGGTTTCTTCAAGGGCGTGGGGAAAGGCATCCTGGGACTGTTGACCAAACCCACCGGCGGTATTGTCGACATGGTCAGCATGGCATTTGACGGACTCCGGAGGTAAGGATGTCTTGGATACTTCAACAGTGTTAGTGTTATGCAAAGATTTTACAGATAGATTTTCAAATCCATGTAATGTTCTTTTGCGAGTGAAATAATCTTGAAAACAGTTCTAAACTAACAAAATCACCAAAGCTTGTTTTACAAAGTTACAGAGATATAACATTATACAGCTTATCAGTATTTCTTTTGTTATTGCATGTACATGTACTATTAGTCTTCTTTTATTTTATTATTTCTTTTTATTTTGTTCTATTTCTTATCATAATGTTTTACAAAAATCCAGTTGCCCAATACTTTAAATTTAGAGTGTACATTTTGTGTTACTTTTCCCAGAATACATTCACATATTTATGTATTAACAGAGCTGCCGAGGCAGAAGAAAGTGTCGTGGCCAGAATGAGGCTGCCCCGATTCATCAATCCATCGATTGTGAGTTGTAGTTTTATTCGTATTAAGATTCTTGCCAATAATATAACAACTGCTTTGAAAATGTGGACATGTATTTTTGGGGTGAAATATTCTTTTGTAATGCTTATGGTAGTTTGTGATGTTCCTCCCCTAAAACAGACCACTATAATCATTGACTTGTTGTGTAAATTGTCTATATATCACTCTAATTCTCTCTAACTTGTCTGATTGATTTAGATATGACAGTGGTTTATTTTTCTCCCCTGAATGATGCCAATACACAATTTTCCTGATGTCATTATACAGTTTCCCTAATGTCAATACACAATTCCCCTGATGCCATTACAGTTTCCCTAATGCCAATACACAATTCCCCCGATATTATGTCAATACACTGTTATTCCTCCCAGGGTCTGAAACCATATTCCACGTACAAGGCGGCGGGCAACCGCCTGCTCCACACCATCTGCAAGGGAGAGTATGCCAAGTCGGACACCTATTGGACACACGTCCCGCTGGGGAAGGACGAGAGGTCGGACGTCCTCATGATCACGGACACGTAAGGAACTCCATAACACTGTCATTTACCATAGGGGGAAGAATCAAATTATAGTCCAACCAACGAGATGTTGGGACTAACTCAAATAGAGCACACCCGCCCCAAACCCAATTTTCAATTTAAGACCCCTTTTGATGTGTTTTTGAGAAATGATAGCCAATAAAAACTAAGTTTGTCATATTTATATATGAAAGTTTTATTGCAGGGCTGTAGACTAACATACTTACAAGGGCAAGTTAAATTGCACTGTAGGTAACCTATTTTTTTTAACACATAGCACCAATGGTGCCTTTTCAACTTGCCCTGAATAGCCCTGCAGGCAAACAACTCAAAATGTTAGTCTGGAGCCTTGGGTATCCTTTCACGAAGTATGATTTCATGATGAAATTCTATATGGAGGTTTGTTAACAAAACTTAGTTGAGCCGGAGTTTCATAATCTCGGGGTCAGGCAAGGAATGCTTTCTGATAAAATGTCTGTCCAAGACTTCCCGTAGGATTTACCACAACTGGCTAGGCATGCTGAGTAAACATACTCTTTTAGTGATCAGCAAGAAAGATGGTTACAAGAGTCTCCTAGTTGATGCTAGAACTTCATGATCAAGTGTCCAAGACGTCTTCCCGTAGGATTTGCTGCAACTGGCTAAGAATGCAGAAAGAGTATGTTCTATTGCAGACATCTGTTGGTTCTGGAGAAGAGGAGGTTCTGGGGCGGCTGGGACGTGGAGCTGAAGATAATCGTGGACCACATCCTGGGAGTGCCGGCTATAGTGGAGGACAAGCTCATCTTTAAGGTCAAGCAGGTCGGTGCATGCATTTGGATCTGTTTTGTTAAATTTGTATTTTTTTTAATTATCTTGGGATGTAAAGGCATACAATGTTATAGTATCCTTTTTACATGTGTTTAATGCTTATTTTTATGCATTCCAAGTAATGATTTATCACAGGGAACAGGGAACATATTGTTCAAGGATGAAAATCTTCTGTGGATCAGCCAGGCTTATGGCTCTGGTCGATCTCGTAAATCTGGATACCATTTCTTGACGTTCTCATATCCACTATAAGACCATAGCGCTCTTGTAAGTGTCCGATCGCCATGTATAAAAGATCACTACAATAGTGCTTATGGTCTCGTAGTAGATACAGGAGCTTCGTGAAACGACACCCTGGCTTTTGGTCCCATTCCGATCCCTGAACATTATCCACACATCATTGCATCCAAAGTGGTAAATCAGTCCGATAATAATTCAACATTACCACTGCTATGTCATTCATAGTTGATAATTCTCATCTGCAGAGCGACTCGAGCGTGAACCTCTTCTCGGGGAGCGAAGTTGAAATCAGAAGTCCCGAGCCAGAACTTCTGACCTGGATCCAGACACAGATCCAGAACGTCATCAAGTATCGCCAGCAGTGAACCCGTTGCCGTGGACGATCCGAAAATGGAGACATCGACCGCGGGAAGACTTGACACCCCAGATGTAACCGCCGGACACCCCAGATGTAACCGCCGGACACCCCAGATGTAACCGCCGGACACCCCAGATGTAACCGCCGGACATTATGTACTGTTGTTACAGTGTATATGCATCAGTTGAGAATGAACATTATTTAATATACGCCGTTGACATCCACTGCTTTATGCATTTCTTAATGTGCATGAATATTGGCACATCTGTGTCGGTGTACAGTTTTGGAAATCATGCGCCTCATCAGCAATACCGTGTCGGGCGTTGCTGCGAAAACAAGTCTAGTGAAGCACGATCAAGATATTTTTTATTACAGCTTCTCTGCATTTATAGGCATACAATCACAGCTGGTTGAATTATTTATGGTCAAAGGAATTACTGCCAAAAAACATTTAGATTTGGCTTGTTCTCACACATGCTGTATTCTACCGTTCATGTTCCACATTTCATCATTATTTTTTCAATTTTATGAAATTATTTGTCGATAGACATACATTTTAGTCAGAAAATATAACTGGTATAAGTATTATGTATCTGTGATTGTATGCCTGTAATATTTCAGCAACATTCAAGTATTAATTCCTGAAATAATATCCAAGTCTCGAACATTCCTTGAAATATTTACGTATAAATATACTATTATACTATATATAAATATGTATGAATTTTGTGTCGTTCTGGTCGTCATATGCAAACTTCTGAGCAAATAAGTTACAGAAATGTAGAACAGTATATGTACTTCAGTGTAACAAATAGCATAAAATATTGTACTAGTCATTTGGTTTATGCCAGAGATAGTATTTCAGTTATTATAGTATTATTATTGATGTCGAAAGGTTGTTGAAAACATGTATGAGATACCCTTGGGTCAGAGGGTGCCATAGTCATGTGACCTCGAATTCAACATTTTAGATTTGTATAGGCCCTAGACAATGTCGCATGAACATGCATTTATTTATGGTATGTGAAATACGCAAAATCATATGTGAAATGCATAGCATGATATCTGAATATATCCCAATCTAAGAATTGGCCCTGAGATTATGAAAACGTTTTGAGTATGATTTTATGCTTAACTCGAAGTTTGATTCACTAATTCCCATATACTATTTGAGCTTGAGAATGAAATCGTATTCAAACAACTTCATAATCTCGATGCCATGTCTTGCATCTATGTTATGATTTTGAAATAAAATAAGTCGGAAATAATTATTACACATATTAAATGTAGTGTGTAAGAATTATTACATGTAGGTAACGTATTGTGTGTGATGTGGACAAACATTGTCGCTCTTCTAACTGGTATCAGAAAGTCATATTACCAGGTAAACATTTTAAGATTATATTTTACTGGTCGTAAACTTGAGAGGCTATGATGATGCAGCCAATGTATAAACTTGTCTCCCTTTAGCTGTAGAAAATCTTTGATTTAGAATATTAGTTCATGCTACCTTACTATCGTCACTATGGTATTACACTGCACGTACATATTCAACGGCATATTAATAAGCGAGCTCCAATTTTCGGTGTATTGACCTGATAGAATCTACAGTTTTATGAGCCTCTTACCTTCTATTTTGTTCTTACTTTTTGCATTTTTCCTAAATTATACCAACATTATATTGTTGTCCTTTCACATTCTTGAAGTGTATTCACAGGGCCGTAGCTAGCCATGGGGTTGGGTTGGCAGCTGCCCCCAAGTCGTTTCACCCAACTATATTATTTCTCTCATAAATCGCAATATCACTTTTTGATTTTCTTTTAACTGCCCCCACCCAATGCTAAAATAGTTAGCTACGGCCCTGATTCAGTATTATAGATATATGTCAACTTTGTTTTTATAACTGTGGAATGTTTTCGCTTATCACCCTTATGGATGAAATGATCTACGGTACTCTTGAATTTTTTAGTTATCAATCTTGTTATTACCCATTTTCAATTATTACCTATTCTACGATTTTTGTTGTTTGAAAGTGATGTTGGATAGTCTCACCATGTCGGCATGTGATTATTCCTCCTTTTATTCTCTCAACCACACTGATATGTTCTTGTCCTGTTATCTGCCATGTGATATTGTTATCAGCTGTCACGTGATATTGCGAGCTCACGTTGAAATCCCATTAATCCAATATTTAAAGTAAATCTTGATTTATTTCTTCTATTCTCCAACACAAATATCTAAGGAAATCCAATAAAAAATTGTGAATGATATTGGCCAATCAGATTACGTCTTACAAAAACTTGTTTGTTAACTGGTACGCATTTAGGAATGATTAACTCAAATGATCTGGGCAGTGTTTGATTTGAGCCTGAGTGCAAAGTATGGGTACAGTAAATGCTCGTGTCATGTTCGTAGACAAGTTTTTGTGCTAATGCACATACACGAGTAGCCCTCGCTTCCTCTCGAGTTCCCAAATGAAGCGCGGCCCCGGATAAACAGTTGGCAACAAGCGACTATTAACCATTACTCATGTAATATTTACAGCACAATTGCAACACTAACCTACTGTAGTCATGGAGGGTTATTAAATTATGTTACTTGATTGGCTGACATTCACAAGAGTTCATGATTTGTATAAAGGATATCCTTATATGCTGTTGTGGATTAGATGAAATTAACCAAGATAAATACCAAAAGATATTGTAATTAGATTTTCTTGCACAATGTCAATGAAATACTATATTTTCTCCTTCATGCATCACTATACACAAGGTCACATAATTGTCATCTGCAATGATACACATGCAACTTATTGTCACAATATGCATCTCCATTTTCAATTATTCAGATTTTTTCTCTTTCACATATCGCAAAACACAAGAACAAATTTTGTTTACATCACAATGCATTTTATTTAAATTCTATTGATAATTATTTTTACATTGTTATTATTTTCTATGTTAGCACCTATAGACAGTGTATGTCATTATCCCCTGTCAAAGTCTTGTGTATGTCATCGAATCCTGTCATATCAAGGCTTGTGTCTGCGATTATGTTCTGTCAAATTATGTCATCAAATCCTGTCAAGACTTATGTCTGTCATCAAGTCGTGTCAAGGCTTGCGTCCATTATTAATTAAGTTCTGTCAAGAATCACGACCTGTCAAGAGCTGTGTCTGTCATCAGGTCCTGTCAACACAGTCCTGTGCCAGCCGTGTCATGACAGCGTCTGTAACGTGCAGTAGACACATTTGTGATAACTCAGACTGTGTAGTCGTCACCCTGTACTTCAAACATATTTGTTGAGTTTATATTGTTTATAGCAGTACATGTGATAATTGCTTATAGATATCATTGCTGGTTTAGATATATGTAGACATGTTATTGATGTAAATATGTTGTTAGTTGCCAAGTGACGTACGTGTAATATATCGTCTTCATGATATGTGATATGGTTGAATCTCTTGTGTTATAGGCTACTGTACTTACTTTCTGTTGCAGTACTTAATATCAAGAATAATTAAAAAGCTGTTACAGGTTACTTTTCCATGTAACATACAAACTTTTCTGACAAAAATACTAAATGATTAA
This sequence comes from Lepetodrilus ovalis, assembly GCA_032361185.1. Classification (NCBI taxonomy): domain Eukaryota; kingdom Metazoa; phylum Mollusca; class Gastropoda; order Lepetellida; family Lepetodrilidae; genus Lepetodrilus; species Lepetodrilus ovalis. Next base: position 6,597 of record JAUTBQ010128855.1, on the reverse strand, counting down.
TGAATTGGAAGCTGTCAGCACACTCATTATATGTGTCAAATATATGTCGAAACAAATTACAAAAGTTACTTACATTACCGTTTTGTAATATTCTATTGTCATATTATGTTATTTATATTTAATAATTCATGTTGCATCTGTTTATTATAAGCTGTGATCAAATATGTTCATGTCCAAAAAGATTTATTTACAATGAATTATCATAGATATCTAGATATGCATATTCCAATTTGTGTTTCTTTACATTCCTAAACCATAATCTGGTAGAGAAAGATGATTGAAGATGATATATTTATTTGAAATGAGTAGCTTGTGGTTGGACAGTTTATCGGGGTACTAGAATTAGCAATCGTGTATGGGTGAAATATTACCGCTGTGATGTAAAATAAGAAGTCGTTCGACTACATGACACTTTAACTAGTCTCGAGATTGTGTATGGGTGAAAGATTGCAGCTACAACGTAAAATATTAATTCACTTCCTCATTACTAGTCTTGAACACAGTGAAACATCCTCAAGTTCATAATTTGCCAAATTAATTTACCTGCCTAATACACTTGTATGGTATATAATGATGTTTTCTTGATTCTAGTTATTGGACGAAATGCTTTAAACTGAATAAACAACCCTATACTCTTTCTAATACTGCATAGCGTAGAAGACACTTCATGCAAAATATCATCACAAACTGGAGAGGTAATATTAAATAATGTAATTTTAATAGCATATTCGAAGTGATGTTTATGATTTATCATTATTAAACTTGTAATTGTTGTAGGATTATCCTATTGCTGTTGTTTATTCCTGATGTATGGGACTGTACATATCAGTACAAACCATGGTACTCGCATATGTATAAATGCTTTTCCAACCTTGTGTATTTATCAAAAATAAATCTTAATTTTGAGCCAAAAAATCTACTGATCTACAAATTATGAACCAATTGTGTGCATTTATTTTTAGATATCCCTACATTTTAAATGAAATTGAATGCAGAAACAGCATAATACCAGACGTGGCTTTTATGGTCTCTCAATTCTGTGATCTCTCAATGTAATATCTGTGTTCCAAATAGAGAAAGTAAAGAGAATAGGGTGATAGAATGTATACAGATACAAAAATATTACCGTAATTACTCTAATATTTCAAAGAGCAAAAAAAAGTAATTAAATTTGTAGCTGTTTGAATGATTAGAAAAATATGAAAATTGAAAATGATTAGGGACAACCAAATTAAAGTATAAAATATGGTTGTAATTGAAATGATATATAGAGAAAGGATTTTAATTTTTAAATGAAAATTTAAAATTTGAAATTTTACTACCGGTATTCAAATATTTCGAAAATTAGGATTTGAAAAAATAGATGGTCATGTTTGTATTTTAAAGGTCAGAAAAAAATAATTTAACAATTAATTTAGGTGTCCGAATTATTAGAGGGTTTGAATTATTAGTGTAATTACAGTAATCCAAACGTGTGAAGCAATCTTGGCATAGATAAATAAAAACCTGTCTGGATGGGGCGGGATGTAGCGCAGTGGTAGAACGTTGGACTTCGGAGCAAAAGGTACCGAGTTCAAATCACACCCTGCGAGGGCCCGGCATCAATTTCGCAGAAGTTACATTTCTGACGCAATATTGGTAGGATGCAATGTCTGTAGAGTGGCACTACAGTTATCATCCTTGGTCTGTCAGTACCAGCCGGTGCTCGCAGGTTTACTGCAACATTCAGCGCTATGGATGTTGCGGGTTTCCTCCTGCCCTAAACTGACAAGTCATTATGTTAGTGAAAGATTCTAGAAAGCGACTATAAACCCCATTACAAAACTGTCTGGATATCAAAGGTTATTGTTTGGAATCAAAATGTAAAATTAAAAAAAAAAGGTTTGGTGGGGGGCATCATCTGATTAAAAATATATATATACTGTACTAGTATAGTAGCTATAAACCTGCAGTGAGTGTCACCAAGTATTTTGAGTAAATATTACATATTCTGTATACAGACAGGCCAAAACAGTAAATGCCAAAAGGCTCACAGCAGTGCTGATGCACGTTTTCACGAGCCAGTTTACACCCCTAGTTATTTCTTTCCAACCTCTAACAATGGTGCCCACCCACCCCCATTATATCTTCCCTTGCATTGCTGGTTAACAGGAGAACCATTAATAACAGGTATTATTTACAAACAGCCAAGATTGTTTTCCACTTTTGTGTATAAGTTCAAATGATTTACATCCAATTGCCTTCCTAACTTTGATTTTTTTTTTCCTCATTTTGACTTTTCCTCCCACCATTGCTGTTGTGTATACGGCTGTTTTAACATGTCATGTGACCACATTTCCATATTGCATGTCAGTGAGCTAGCTCCTTTATGATTGGTCAGTTCTGTCATGGTAAGACCTTATATTTTTTGAAGATGGAATAAAAAGCCATGTTCACGCAATCGTTATTTTGTTATTGGTGTCCGTCAGTGATACTCCATTAACCTTCTCAGTGATAGATTAGAAGAGATTACAATAAAATATTTCGAAATAACCTGATAAAAATGAATACACAACAATATGTTGTGTTTTAGCATCACCAAATGTAGACACACAAAGGGAATATTTGGCTTAATTATTCAGATAAAATATGGGACTCCCTTTTTAAAATTTGGGACGTGAAAAGTGTACGGTATTACCATGAGTCCCCCATGTCCCCGGGACTCCCAAAAATTGAAACCTAAGTTAAACCCTGGAAGTAAATGTACTTTGTAGTTGTAGCCAAGAACTGGTCCAAAACAACCATAAATATCTGTGATTGTATGCCTTTACAGGTCATATTACCACACAGTATTTTACAAACATGAAATGTTGTGCAGTTTTAAAGGGAAATGCCAACCTATACTTATGTTGATGTGGCAATAAATGGCATTTCTCTGACACTGGATAATGTTGCTATAGTACTGGATGGTGTTGCTGTGAAACTGGATAACATTGATGTGGCGATAAATGGTGTTTCTCCGACACTGGATAATGTTGCTATGGTACTTGATGGTGTTGCTGTAACACTGAAGTGTTGCTGCACAAGTGGGGTTGCTCTGACACTGGATAATGTTGCTATGGTACTGGATGGTGTTGCTGTGACACTGGATAACATTGATGTGGCAATCAATGGCATTGCTCTGATTCTGGATAATGTTGCTATGGCAATGGATAGTAATTGTCTCGGGTGTTGGTAATGTTAGAGAAAACAATGCATATTTATCGTTAATAACTTAAATAAGGTAAGCTTTAGTCTACCTTGAGCTCACACTTCATTAATCAATCTGTTTATTCAGTTATTGTAGTATTATATGGACAACGTATACATTAACAATATCGAGTTTCAATGTCGTCAGCAGTACCTTGATCATCGGAGGAAAATGGCCGACCCCCTAAGACGGAATTTATTAGGGGGTCTAGAATCTGCATTACCCAGCAGAATAAACAAAGCTACCTCAATACGGCATGGTACACTTGGGCTCTAGACCAATCAGTTTCCTACAATTTTATCTGAATGGTAGAAACAAACGTATCCATCCATGTAATCAGCTCGAGATATAACACAAATATTTGAGAAAAGAAATTCTAAAGAGTGATTACAGATACGTCGATTTATTAGCATGATGAGTGCTTTTGAACTAACAAATCTCTAGCTTTCCCACTGACCATATACCCATTAAAAAGTACCATACCTTTTGGTCAGCACGGAATGCTAGAGAAATCTCAGCTAAGTGGGCACCTGTCCCTGTGCCCTATCGGACATGTAACTGTAGGTAAAAGGCTTGGTAATCTGGGCTAATTCACATGTCCGCCTGTGGATCATACTTGTCATGGACAGGCGGACAATCCTTACTGCCCTGGGATGGTGTTGCGGTAACAGTGGATAGCGTTGCTATGGCAATAGATGGGGTTGTCACATGGCACTGGATAGCATTGCTTTGGTACTGGATGATGTTGCTGTGACATTGGCTAGCATTGCTGTGGCAATAGATGGTGTTGCTTTGGCACTGGATGTGTTGCTGCAACGGTTGATAGCATTGCTGTGGCACTAGATAGCATGGCAGTCGCACTGGATGGTGTTGCTGTAATGGTTGGTAGCATTGCTGTGGCAATAGATGGGGTTGCTGTGGCACTGAATTGGGTTGCTGTGGCACTGGATGGTGTTGCTGTAACGGTTGGTAGCATTGCTGTGGCAATAGATGGGGTTGCTGTGGCACTAGATAGCATTGCAGTCGCACTGGATGGTGTTGCTGTAACGGTTGGTAGCATTGCTTTGGCAATAGATGGGTTTGCTGTGACACTGAAGAATGTTGCTGTGACACTGGATTGGGTTGCTGTGGCACTGGAGCGCGTTGCTTTGGCACTTTAGCGCGTTGCTTTGGCACTGGAGCGCGTTGCTGTGGCCTGGCTGGATAGATAACTTCTGTAGGCACCAATTTGATTGTGGACAGAGGAACCGAGGGATCAAATGGAAACAGACCTGCATTTCGAAAGCTTCTGGTGGCCTCTTCAGTGGTAGCTGACCTATCCCACGCTTGTTTGAACACACTGGCAAAAGTTATTTCTGTAACATAATCTCCAATGTTCACCTTCTGGTAGTCCCTGACTGATTGGTGCCATGTGACTTTCAGAGAACTGACCAGTCGAAAGTTCAATGGCTGGGTAACATGAATGGAACTTTCTGGTAAGCAATACAGTTCAATGCCATTGGCCTGGCATATGTTTGATGCATGTATGGTGAGATGGGTGGAATGGCTGTCAACGAAGAGTAGGACGGGACGCTGAACTCGTTGCTGCTCAATACCTGGGAGAAAAATGTCTTCCAGCCAAGAGGCAAAAAGCTCAGAGTCCATCCTTCCATTCTCCGATCTTCCCATGCATGCCTCTTCAAACCCTTCTAAGGGGTTGTACAAAAGCCTTAGCTCTGGGTACACTATGAGTGGTGACATATAGTGCCCACTGGCACTGCCACATGCCAATACAGTTATTTGTGGATCGTCTTTCTGATTGGAACTGCACATCAACCCTGAAGCTCGTCGGGCGAACACCTTCACAGTTTTGGAACACAGAGGAATCACATATTCATCGGCACTGTAGATACGTGTTGGGTCCTTTAGGATATCTGGCTGTTCAATGTCAACAGTTATATACTCTTTCAACTTTTCAAACCACTCACCAAGTTGTAGTGGGTTTTTTGCCAGTATATTTGGGTGACGTCTCCAGAATCCCTTATACCAGTCCCCCAATTGCCGCCCATCTTCCTTTAGGATCTTCTGGACAGTACCCAAGAGTTCTTGACGAGTTCTGCCAAAGCCAATTCTTGCCATGTGAATGACCCAATCAACAAATTGGCCCTCTTCGTTGGCTGAGAAGACACTCATATAATCTGGGAAAGCACTGAAGCCATTTATGTGTTTATGCAGAGTGGACTTTGGAATTTTATAGAATGTTGATGCTTTGGTTCGAGACATTTTCTTTCCTTTAACAAGGGCAACAGCTGCTTTAATGCTATCATAATTGTACATCCGATACCTTCTTTTCCCACCAGCATCATTGCTCTTTTTCTTTCTGGAAAATGAATACTAGTGTTTTAAATGTCTTCTTTTAGACGTTTAGACGTAGATGTATCTGGTTATTTGAGTAAACATAAATGCATACAATTACGGATTTTGATTTATGAAATTTGAGTTATAAATGCAAAATATATTCAATTAACATACACTTTCATCACTTTCATGCTGACAGCAAAATTCAAATCTTATGCAAACTGCAATGTCTTCATTATTTACAAACAGTGTATCTTCATTGTGAGGGACTTCTACACAGAACCTGTTAAAACTCCAAATTCAATGACAAACATGGCGATGATCTCGATGAAAGATCCCAGCCAGCACATCACGGCATATGATGTCGATACGATGTCGAATAGATGTTGAAACAACATCAGCAATGTTGTGATGTAAAACCAACGTATTTTCGACATCATATCAATATTGTAGGCTGCAATGTGTTGGCTTGGATGTTCCAAAGTCAAATTAGTCAGAGCAATGTTCCTTTTATTCATATATAATATGGAACTATTGTGTTACTATCGTGTGTTGGAGTACAAGTACATCAGTTAGGAGATTCCTGTGAGGTTATCGTAGTTAACCAGGTGGGAATTTTATTAAACGCAGACGGACAAATCAAATGGAATTAGTCTCAGATAGAAATTTGTTTCACCAAATTATCTAATTCAATAATCTGTAATTGTATGCATTTAAATTCAATATTCAAATTTATGGCAAATTTGAGTAACATACAGTATCTGCAAATCATACTCAACAAAATAAATTAAAGACTGACAGATATACTACATAGGGTTGCTGTCTACCAACTCAACGCGAGGAAGCTGGTGCCATACTTCTTCCAATGTTTCCACTGATTCCAGTTCTTCAAGAGTTCTCATAGACATGGGAATTCCTCACCGATAAAATAATATAAAGCTAAATGTATATACAGTGCCCTCTCGATATAAGGCTGTTCGATACAGAGCGGATTCGGATATAAGGCTGGGTCAGATGTGGACCCCATTTTT